>VNJT01018955.1:0-11403 GCA_008042655.1 Drosophila burlai
ATTCACCTACATTCCTATTTGAGCCTACTAACACCAAGGACATCAAAAACTTAATAGATGGACACATACTACAAAAAAAAATGGAACAATGGGCCCTTTTCCTCCACAGATAAGCGGTGATTAATCCATCCTGCAACAAATTACTACTGCCCTGAACTATGAATAGGCGATCCGAAAGCGTGTTCACTCGTCTATGGATAGGACATACGCAGCAAACCCACGAGCACCTCCTTAAAGGAACAACCCGAGCCCCCTGTTCATTCTGCGGAGATGATCTCAATATTGACCACCTACTGGACTTCTGCCCGGAACTAAAAAGTACCAGGGAACAGATTTTCGGTCCGCACCCCCCTCCTCCCTCCTAAAAATCTCTACAATCATAAATATCAAAAAATTAAATGAATTTGTAAATATCACTAAACTTACAATATAGGTAGTAGCTTGCATTCTTTAAATGTATTAAATTTAGAATTTAGTTTTAAATTTAATTTTGTTAAATAAATAAATAAAATATGAAACTTAAAGCTCTTGAATAGCCCTATATATGGTGCCAATATTAACTTTGGGCACGCGACACAGTCAGAAGTCACTTTTTTGAAAATCAGTTCAAGCCCCGATTTCAGCGAAACCTAATGGACGATTTTAATGCAAATAATTTTAAGTGTAATGCATTAATTTCTATTAATACAAATTTAAGTTTTAATTTAAAATATTAAATGTTTTTTTTATTGAATTTTAATCACTGTCGCATGCGACATATCGCACGCGACATTTTCTTGCATCGTACTTTTCGTGATGTTTTTTACTATTTGGGTAAATCAGAGAAGTATAAATGTGGTCTCTTTTGACTCCTTGCCATCTCCCAGTAATGATAGAAAGCAAAAGTCCAAGCATAGTTCCCCTGCTTTTTAGATTTTTATCAAAACACATATCTTTTTTTTTTTTGTGTTTTTCATCAAAATGTTGAAAAATCGCAATTTCCGCGAGATTGCATTCGAATGTTTTAGAATATGATAAAGGCTTTCTAATTTTATCCATTGGAACATTTCTTAATGTTACATTGTTAAAAATATACATTTTAGATTGATTTTATACATCATTGATTGAAAAATATCAAGCAGAATTTTAAAAAAGTTTTCTTGGGGCGATCGGTAGGGGAAAGGTGGTAGTTGTGGATACAGTTTTCTTTTTCACTTATATATTTTTAACTGGAGCATATTATGCGTACAGGTCCATATCAATGGAAAGCTTGAGACCTTAGCTAACTAGTTTTTGAATAATTACAGTGATATCTATTACTAAAAGACACATTTTTAAGTTTTTGTAAAATAGTCATTTTTGCCAATTTTAGATTTTAAGGGGGGTTGTGGACACCTTTTTAGAATGTGCTCAAATTAGGAAAGTATCAAGTTAAACGCAATATAATGAAGAAAAAAATGGAAGTTTATTCATTTGTAAAGAAAGAAAAATAATACGCATGACATTATTCCCAATCAGAATCACAATTCGCGCCTGTGAAATAGCTGGCACGCATGTCAGCACACTTCAAGTGCACTGGCCGATCACAATCATTGCAGTGAACGGAGTTGGAGGCGGTCAATTTTTTGGCAACAAACATCCAAGAAAAGAATATAAACACCATTAAAATATATTTACTTATATAGCTGTACCTATAATTCAATCAACGGCGATATTTTAAGATTTGTCAAACAAAAAATTGGGTGTCCACAACCCCCGACATTTAAGTGTCCAGAACTGCCTCAAGCAGTCGTTTTAAAATCATATGAAAAAATTTTTATTGTGAAAATTTTGTCCAAACCCGGAGTGGAATCTTAAACATAACTAAATTTCACGTCAAAAAAGCTATTGCACCCACCTTCTTAATTAACACTCTTCACACGGTGACACTTTTAAAAACGTGCAATACAACTTTTGTGATTTTTTTCACGGTGAAAATTTCCTTTTTCCGGGACACAGAGCAGATGCGTCCTTTCCGTTTGGTGTTCGGCACAAAACAATCGAGATTCAATAGCGCACACATGACATTTGACAGGTCCATATATCTGTCCTGTGTCAAAAGTTACACAGGGGTGTCCACAACCTCCCTGTGTCCACAACTGCCACCTTTACCCTAGCGACACAGACGGGAATTTTAGTATACAGAATTATGGGATTCACAAAGAAACTGAATACATAGTTAGCAATGCGTATGTTGACCTGTGTATTAAGGGGTAGAGGGACTCAATTATTTCTCATTAGCAAGAATTAGCAAGCAACCCGATGTCAAAACTGCTGATAATGAAGATCGATTAGACAGACTTGAGATAGTTACCTCAAGTATTATTGAAAAAATAGGATATTCCAAATTATTTGATACCCATTCAAATTAATTCGTTATAATATTGTAAAATCTAATTAATATTCGTCTGATAATGAGTAGACGGAGTATTATTATGAATTACATGCTCCTGGACGCAAACATTTTCTCTGTTGGTGGGTTATTACTAGACCTCGGAATTTACATATTTGCATATTTTTAAGGGATTAAGATATTTAAATTCCGATAACACCAAAATTTTTTTCGATGAAAAAAACCGTAAAGAGGATATGCATATTTTTTTTTTATGCATATTTGCATAAAACGCATATGCATAAGATATGCAAAATATGCTAAATATATGCAAAATATGCAAAATATATGCAAAATATGCAAAATATATGCAAAATATGCATATGATAAAGTCATCTCAAAATACATAGTAAAAGCGATTTTTGAGATGGTAAACAAATTGAAATTTACTTAAAATAATTTTGATTACAATAAATAATTAATATCTTCTCGAAATTACAGCTATTAAGGCATTGTCGCTTATCTCCGAATACCATTTTATAAGCCGAAAAGCTTCTTTCTACATCACACGATGTAGTGGGAGCGTATTTGAATTTTATAATATTTTGATTTTGTACTTGTCTAAGCTCGGAAACATCGCCATCACAATTTAAAATATTATTAATCTTTGAAATAATGGGAAAGTCTGGATTTCTATTCAAAACCATTTTAAATTTTTGGTGTGTCTCCTTTCCTAAATCCCCTGTTATGTTTTTCACAATATTTTCGGCTTCTTTAAATAAATTCATCGACATTTCCAGTGATTGTCCCCTCGCTTCCAATGCAGTGATAATTTCGGTAATTCTTTGAAATTTGGATTTTATAAATATAAAATCCCGATGTAACTGAGGATTTTGTAAAAGATCTTCTGCCTTCCTTATAGATTCCGCATCTTCCGGATTTAGTGTTTCAAGTACCTAGAGTGCAAAGTTTAAAATATTTTTGATTATTAAACTGAAGTTACTTATCGACCTAATCGATATCTTACTTCTGCTATTCCTTCCATGTGATCTGCATAAAATGAAGCCGCATTTAACCATGTTCCCCATCTGGTTAAGATTGGCTCTGGTGGTAATGGAATGTCAAGAATTTGTTTGTAGCGTTGAACTCTTGATGGGGCTTTTTTAAATATTTTCTTAACACATGTTATAAAAGAGTTTGCGTCAGGAAACGATGTTCTTACTTTTTCCGCTATTAAATTTAAACCGTGTGCAAAACATGTTAAGCGTATGAGACTCGGATAGAATATTTTTAAATTTTTGCCAGCTTTGATCATATATGCCGCAGCATCCGTTAACAGGAGCAAAACTTTATCTTTCCCATTTCGCGAGTTAAATTTATTTTAGGCACAATAATTCTTTTTTTTTTTAGCTTTAACTATCAAATAATTTGTTGAAGCACACACGAAACAAACAAATCACACGAATATCGTTAGAATGACTTGAAGGTAAACTCATTTGTTACTTTTCGTATGTCGCCGGCGGCAAACTATGCATTATGTTGGTAAAATATGGTAACACTTTAATTAAAGTATGTCTGTTCTATTCAAATTTATTGCATATATTTTGCATATTTTGCATATATTTTGCATATTTTGCATATTTTGCATATATTTTGCATATTTTGCATATATTTTGCATATATTTTGCATATTTTGCATATATTTTGTATATTTTTGGAGTATTATTTTGCATATCTTTTGCATATATTATGCATATTTTCAATATGCATCCAAAATAATAATAAGTGAATTTTATAAAGTCTAAATTCAAAATTTGGCATCAATCGGATGTAAAATATGAAAGTATGCAAATTCCGAGGTCTAGTTATTACAAAGGGATAAATTGCTTATGGCAGGCTGACTTCGTGGAATTGGGAAAATACTCTTCCTCAAATAAAGACTATCGCTACCTGCTAACAGTAATTGATACATTTTCCAAATTTGCGTGGGTGAGACACTTTAATCTAAGACTTTTCATTGGTTTATCAGTTCAACATTCATTTCTAAATACGATATTTTTTAAATATCTAAAAAGGTCGGCCTAAATTAATAAAAAATATTAAATCGGCGAAATTAGATGATAAATATTTAAACGCACACTAACTAACCTAGAGGGATTATTAACCAATTTGCTAAGACTAGTCAGTGGGTCCGAGTGTGTTGACGTTTGCAGCACCGTCTGGCGCGGCAGATGTTTAGCTACTGGCCCCCTCCGGTGCTGCGTTAGCATTGGCCGCAGCCGTTGTGAAGGCTCCCGCAGATGTTGCAGATGGTGCAGGTGCAGGTAGAGGAACGGCTGTAGCGGCACGAGGTGCTCTCACAGCAGCCTCAGCGCCAGCTACGGCTACAGTTTTAAAGAACTCGACTGCTGCTGGACAAGAACGCAACATTCCCATACCGTAGGCATTCATTACTCCCAGATTATAGTAAGCCAAGGCATGGCCAGACTGAGTGGCCAAGTTAAAGTACTTAAGGGCCAGTAAAATACATATTTCCCAGCTGCAGTTGACCATCCACCCATCCTTGATCAGCTGCCTGGGTGAAGTAAGACAACGCCTTGATGGAGTCTTTGGGCACGCCCAGACCCTTTAGGTACATCAGTCCCCAGTCCTCTGACCCACGGGATCGCCCATCTCTGAGGCTTTGGAAAAGTACTTAAATG
The DNA here is from genome assembly GCA_008042655.1 of Drosophila burlai. NCBI lineage: Eukaryota > Metazoa > Arthropoda > Insecta > Diptera > Drosophilidae > Drosophila > Drosophila burlai. The sequence goes on from VNJT01018955.1 coordinate 5,053, forward strand.
CTGTGTCATTATCTGCCTTAATTTGCTCGCTTCCCTCCAGATAAAGCTTGGAAAGCGAAGCCAATTCATTGCCTGCGTTAGCTGCCTGGGTTAGGTACTCGAGGGCCTTCTGGCGATCTTGCTGAATGGCCTTGCCGCCCTGGAAGTACAGATGGCCCAGACCCACCTGTGACTGGACGTCACCCTTGTCGGCCAGCAGCTAGTAATAGTCCACAATCTGGGTCTGGTGGCTGCCGGGGTTCTCCAGTTCGTCCAACAGCCGCACTCGATGTACGATTGGTCCATTGGCGAAGGTGATCTTGGAGGCTACCTTTTTGGCAACCCGCTTCGAAACATGTTGGTGAAGCAATGGAGAAAATATTAAAATCTGGACTTATTGTACCTACAAATTTACAAACAGATGACGAAAAAGAGTTTTTAACACACAATCTAAGTCTTTAATGAATCGGTATGAAATAAATCAGTATTCAACGGTTTGTACTGTAAAGGCTTCAATTATTATATCATAACGTCTATTCTCTTCATAGTGAACGGTCGTGTTTTTGTTTTGCGCTCCGTATATTGTGTTGTTTTGCTTTTTAAACCACCGGTGTTTTATTAAAATCATCACTAAACTTCTAACTTTACTTCCGCCGTTTGCTACCGCGTGTGCATGAGCTTTTTTTGTGTTTAATATGTATTAATTACACTTTTAGTTTTTGTGCCAAGACGGTTTTCTGTATTCTCTTTTGTGCCTATCCCTATTCTCCCCGCTTAAGTTCCGTTGGTGTTTAGCTGCAGCTAAGCGGTTCTAAGCTCTCTCGTTTCCACTTTCACCCGCTTTGACGGTTCTCCTCTTTGCACATTGGTCAAAGGTTTGTGGAAATGTCGTTTAATATTGTCTGTTGGCAGACCAACCAAAAATTTATTGTTGGCTTTGTGATACGGTTGTATGCGCTAAGTGTGTCGAATTGTCGGGCAGTATTGCGGATGTTATTTTCAGTAAAATGGAATTACATTATTGTTGCCAGTCCTGTCGAGAGGTTGCGAAGGAAATGAAATCCTTCATGCGGCAGACCAGAAACGGATTTAGTGAGCTCACGGTTAATTTTCGCAAAGCGAATGATCTGTTCACTGCGTTAGACGCTCTGTTTAATAGTCTGAAGCTATTAAAAGAGTCGCCAAAGCGCAAAAAATCTGTTGCTGGTTGTCAGCAACTGTGTGAATCCCAACAATCTATCATCGGTATCACCCCTTCGGCACAACCATCGACCCTGATACCAAGCCCAATGGTCTTGAGATCGGGAGCGGTATTGGATTCGGTAACCGAATGTACAGGGGTGGAAATGGCAACTGGTCCGCCAGTAATTTCCGTTGTGTCCGCTGCGGTGTCCCAAACTCGGACTCCGCAGACTGCCCAGGGCGAAAAAACCTCCGGACTACCGGCTGTTGGTAAAATAGCGTTACCAAAGACCCTTATAGCTGTTCCACCATCGAAAACAATAATTGTTTCGCGGCTTGCCCCTGACCTCGCATCGGAAGATGTTCTTGCCTATATTCAAGGAAAAACCCAAGCCGAAAATGTAATAGTAGAAAAGTTAAATTTTTCGTATGCCAGAAACATGTCGTCTTTCAAGATTAGCGTTCACCCGAACTTCTTTGACACAATTTGCTCTGGTGACTTCTGGTCCGAGCACGTTGTAGTTAAGGAATTCGAGGCTAAAACGAAGAAAAAGCGGCCAGTAGGATTAGCCCTCCCTATCCGCCACGAACCGCAAGGACCACAGCAAAGACCACTTCAACAAATTCAGTCCCAAAAAACTAATCACTTCCTTTCAACTTTCCTATCAGAATACTAGAGGCTTACGCAGCAAGCTCTCGAAATTGTATTCTGACAGCATTTTCTTTGCATCCCAGGTAATTGTGTTTACCGAGACCTGATTAAAGTCAGAGATCCTTAGCTCTGAAATTTTCCCGGGTAAGTACACAATTTACAGGGTAGACCGACTTGTCCAGCGTGGAGGTGAAGTTTTAATCGCCTTTGACCTTATTGATGGCCTGCTTGACATATCTTTGTTAACCACGTCCTAAATTCCTTATGGTAGGTAGGTATAAGTGGTGAGGTTACTATTTGTAACCTCCAATTGAAGCTAAGCTCCGTTTTGAACCACACCCTCGTCTGGTTGTAGTCTGCGCCTCTCTTCAGTACCAGCCCGTGTCATTCAGGTAGGCCAGGATGGCACTAACTGACTGCCTCCCCACTTACCCTAGTGACCCGAGTTGGTGGGCTCCGAAGTGACGCGCTCTAAGCTAGTTGAAAGCCGGGCAGTGAATGCTCCGATTTCTCCTGCTCGTTTGGTTCCCTGCAGCTTCTGCAGTGTGGGTTATAGGTAGGCCCATCTTACTGGCATGCGTGCCTATTGGCCAGTGGCCCGTGATGTCTGCCGTTACCCTTCTGATGTCCGTTTTACTCTTGGAGATCAGCTCTGCACTCCGTCTCCTATTGTATTCAGGCCAGCACAGTTTCGATCTCCTGTGTTCTGCCTTCATCGACCATTTTTTGCTGGCTAGTACTTTGAAGTGGTCGTGGATCTCGGCTTGAACCGTGCTCAGAGATACTTGAATATCTGTTGTTACTGCGATTTCTACTGACCCTTTTCTGGCCAGTTCGTCAGCTTTTTCGTTGCCGGGGATGTCATTGGGCCCGGGTACCCAGGCTATCTGCACCCTGCTGTGTTCCGCGAGTCTGTTTAGTGCCTCCTTACATTTGGCGACTAGTGTAGATGAAGTCCTTGCTGTTGCGAGAGATTTGATGGCCGCTTGGCTATCTGAGTATATCCTTACCTTGGTTTTCTGAAGGTCTCGGCCCAATGAAAGTTCAGCTGCTTTCAAAATCCCGAGGACCTCCGCCTGGAACACTGTTGCTGACCCTGGGAGGTGGAAGGACTCTTCTATCCCCCAGGTTTCGGCAAAGATTCCGGCCCCTACCCCGCCGCTCATTTTTGAGCATTCGGTGTAGAGTGATACCTCATCTGGCTCGGTTACACTCCCTCTTCTCCACTCTACTCTTGTTGGGTATTTTGTAGTATATGCATTGCCGAACCGTATCTCGGTTGTCATGTAATCGGTGTTTACTGTTAACCGATCGTTTATTTCGTTTAGGATCGTATAGTTCCCGGTGTGGTAGTTCTACCAGCTCTGACTTGCCTTCAGTCGTAACGCGCTTTGGGCTGCAGTGTTCCTTATGAAATGTTCTATCGGTAATATGTTTAGAATAGCATTCAGCGCTTCAGCGGGGCATGATCTAAGTGCTCCCGTTGCATCTGCGCATGGTGATCTCTGTATCCTGGTAAGTTTCTGGATGTTGTATGCCCTAGTTAGTGCTGGCCACCATACTAGTGCTCCGTATGTGAGTATGGGTCTAACAACTGCTATGTAGAGCCATATTATTGTCTTGGGGTTGATGCCCCTGTTTTTCCAGAATATCTCCCTGCAGCAGTAGAATGCTATGCTTGCTTTCTTTACTCATTCGTTGATGTTATGATTCCATGATAGCTTCGTCCAGTATCACTCCCAGATACTTGGCTTGTTATGACAGCTCTAGTTTTGTACTGTCCTTATGCCTTATTTCTTATACCGCTTATTGGATCTTTGTTTCGTCTCCGATCCTCTAAGTGTTGACTTAGTTAGAGTTCAACTTTCGAAGTGACTATCGATACGGGGACGGTTGTAAAAAATGAATCTGATTGTTTAGCCAAAAAGGTTCTCTGTTTTCGGAAAACTAACTTTCATACGCTAAATAATCTTATATCTGAGTTTGATTGATCAAATCTGTACATCTGTACTGACATGGCATCGACCGTGGACATTTTTTACAGTGTCATGAACTCCTTCTTTTTATCCTGTGTTCCGTTAACCTATCCGTCTGTTTTTAGTAAACCACATTGGTTTAATAAGGAGCTGATACTCTTAAAAAATGTCTATGCTTAATAATAAATATAAACTTACTCGTTCTAAAAGTGTCCTTTCTAACTATCTCAGTGCTCGGTCGAAATTTACGGTGCTTATCGCTTGGTCTTATACAAATTATTTGAATCGTTGTAGGGTTCAGTTCACACAGGACCCGAAACAGTTTTATAATTGTGTTAACACCAAGCGTAAACCTAACCTATACCCTTCCTCGCTTTTATTTAAAAATTCTTCAGCAAACTCGGACCAGGAAATCGCCGATCTTTTTGCTAAGTTTTTTAAAACCACTTATTCTTCCTCAACCCAGATAAACCAGACGTAATTTGTAGTCCTATCTTAGACGAAAGCTCTCTTCGGCTGGATATTCAACGTGTAAAGCCAGTATATGCACCGGGTCCCAATGGAATAGCGGGCTGTGCACTCAGGTATTGTTCCTAGGCTCTGTGTAACCCCCTTCTCAAATTATTTACCATATCTTTAGGAACATCAGAATTTCCCCTTATTTGGAAGGAATCATTTATTATTCCTCTTTATCAAAAAGGGAGCAAGTCAGATGCTGGTAACTACAGCGGAATCTCAAAGTTGTCGGTAATTCTCAAAACTCTTCGAGAATATAATTACTCCTCACATGCAGCACTTGTGCAGATCCGTAATTTCTCCATCTGGCGTCCCACAAGGCAGCCATCTTGACCCGCTGCTATTTACCTTATTTATCAATGACCTTCCTCTTGTTCTACCCAACTCTTGGTGTTCTACCCAACTTATGTACGTAGACGATGTCAAACTGTGCCTGCAGTATAAGTTCAGCTCATGCCAGTCAGACTTACAATCCGATCTTGACAACTTCCAGGCATGGTGGTGCCTGAAAGACCGTCGCTAAGTCTGAGAGAGTGAAGGACTCCTCGATACCCCATTGCTCAGCGAAGATCCCAGCCCCCACGCCACAGCTCATTTTGGAGCTATCGGTGTAGAGGGATACCTCCTCTGCCCCGTTTACTCTCTCCCTTCTCCAGTTTTCCCTTGTTGGGAATGTGGTTGTGTAGGCATTTCCGAAGTTCATCTTCGTAGTCCTGTAGTCCATTAGTGCGTTTGCTTCTAGCTTGATTCCTTCCAGTATCTTGCCGTGGCCTGCGCCGTATTCCCTCCAGCAGTTACTTGCTTTCAGTCTTACTGCGCTCTGCGCGGCCATGTCCTTTACGAACAGTTCTATCGGCATTATGTCCATGATAGCATTAATTGCTGCTGCGGGGCATGATCGCATTGCCCCCGTCACGCCAGCACACGCTGCTCTCTGTATCCTCGTTAACTTTGAGATGTTATAAGCTCTAGTTAACGCTGGCCACCATACTAGGACTCAGTATGTTAAAATTGGCCGAACAACCGCTGTGTAAAGCCATATTATTACCTTTGGGTGTAGTCCCCAATTATCTCCCAACATTTTCCTGCAAGAGTAGAAAGCGATACTTGCCTTCCTCACTCTTTCAGTAATGTTTCCTTTCCACGAGAGCTTCGGGTATAGTATCACGCCAAGATACTTAGCCTGCTCTGATAGTTTTAGCTCTATGCCATCTCTATTCTGGGCATATTATATGCTGGTATCTTAGTCCTTCTAGTAAAGAGCATAAGTTCTGTTTTATTAGGGTTGATACCTAATCCGCAGGTCTTAGCCCATATGTTTAAGCGACCCAGCGCTCCTGTCATTACTAATAACGTCAGGGTAGGGTCCGGATACTAGCAGCACCACGTCATATGCGTAGGCTACTGCTTTGACGCCACCCATATTGAGTTCTTCCAATTTGTTGTTCATAATTATGAGCCAAACTAGAGGCGATAAGACGCCGCCTGAGGTGTGCCTCTCTTCACTGACCGTGTGAGGTGTGTGCCACTCAGTTCGGCAGTGATCAGTGGTTAGCATAACTCCGATCCATTCTCTGATGCCTCTCTCAATGCCCATCGAGGTGAGGGAGCTCAGGATGGAGTCGGCGCTCACGTTATTGAACGCACCTTCGATGTCTAGGAAGGCGGCCATCGTGTATTGCTTGTATTGTAGTGTCTTCTCGACGTGGCCTACAACTACGTGTAGTGCTGTTTCTGTTGACCGACCTTTTCGGTATGCATGCTGCGCGTCCGATAGGTGGTGTCTCTCGATTCTTTCTCGAATGTGAACATCTAATAGTCTTTCTAGGGTATTCAGGACGAAGGATGTTAGGCTAATCGGCCTATAGTCCTTCGCTAGAATGTGCCACCTTCTGTCTGCCTTCGGTATAAATATGACTTTGGCTTCCCTCCAACTGAGCATGATGTGCCTTAGTCTTATACAAGACTTGTATATGGCTTTAAGCCATCTACAGAGGCTTCCTTTGGCAGTTTGTAGCATTGCCGGTATTATGCCGTCCGGGCCCG
>VNJT01018963.1:0-27335 GCA_008042655.1 Drosophila burlai
TTTTTCTCAGTGCACTGTAGTACCCACCCCTAAGACGTCTTGACGACTGTCTTGAGGCATTGGAAATTGTGCAAAATCGATTACAATGATTGCATTTTGGAGACGGAAGAAGCCGACGCGTTGGCCAAGGATCGGGGGATGGAAGCTGCCCCGGCAGCAGCAGCACTATATAATATATGTCCTCACAATAGCCGATGTGCGCCTGCGCCGCCGGAAGAATAATGGCATAAACATTGGGCCCTATTGTCCCTGCGCTGGATGGCAAAGAAAAAAAAGGACGAGGTTCCCCTGGCAAGATGTGCGCCAGGAGCCCGGTGCTGCACTGATTTTCCTTGGTTGCATTGTTGATTTCTTGATTCCGATTCCGTTTCTCGGCTCTCCTCCTTTAGGGATATTTTTGCACACCCGAGCTGACTGGTGACATTGCGCAATGATTACCGTTGTGCGCAGCTAATGTCCTGCCGTCCTGCCGTAATTTATATGATTTCTGGCCGAGTGTTTCCTGGTGCCTCGTGCCGATTATGCTCGTATATGGAGTTTTCGATGGCCCGGTGTGCTGGACAATATGGTTTTCCTCTCCTCTCACTGGGCCTGTGGTCAGTTCCTTGCCGTTCTATTGCACAAATTTGACTATTGTCCTGGCTGGAATATCGAGGAGATTGAACTATTCCCCAGCTGCGATCTCGAGTTTATTTGGACGGAATATGTGTAGAGCATAAAGCTTTTGCAGCTGCCTCTGCTCTGGTGGAAAATACGGGGGTGCATAAATTCGGGTTGCCCCGAGGAGGAGGAGAAGCCGAAAGAGAGGTTTTCCTAAGCAAACAAGGGGGAGTAAGGTTAATATTATGTGATAACAAATATAATTTTTCATTGCTATATGTATAAAATATATATACAATAAAAATTAATACAAATTTTAAATCAATAATTTTAAATCCTTTCGAAAATTGTCTAAAAAATCCTTGAGTTTTACAGGATCTCTAGAGCTTTTGGTTAGTTTCGTTGAGAATTTTCTCAGATATTTGAGATACATCTGCACAACCCAATGCAACCTTACGCTTAAGTAAAGGTAGATTATAAATAAAATCATACTTCATATCCTCAAGCGAAGCTGCGAGAGTCCCTGCTAGTAAATTACATATTATATGAAATCCAACTGTACCCAGTCGCGATTAATACTGTTTCCGAAAAACTATTTTAGAGCTTTTGCAGCTGCCTGACAATGGGCTGATGTACCGCCCTGATTTATGTCACCCATGTAATCAGCGCACTGATTAAGCTGCGCACGGTCGTTGACTTTGCCAGGACTCGAGTGCAGCTGCCGCCCGTAGGAGCATCATCATCATCCACTGTGGAATAGAAATCGGAAACGGGAATTGGGAATTTGGGAATCAGGAGCAGGGCGGCAACAGGACACAGGACCGAGGCGAGTATCATCAGCCGCCGCCAGCATGAGACTGCGCACCTGCCTGTTTACAACTTACAACGGGAACGTGCCACATCCTGGGGGTTGGCAGCCACCCCAAAAAAGCAACACCACCACTAGCTCACAGAACACTGACCCGAAAAATCTGTAAAAATATTAATTTCCGATCATTATATTTTTTATTAAATGATCGGAAATTAATATTTTATGACAAAGATAACTATAAAATTAGCTTAAGGCCTTCAGCTGCTATAGCTAATACAAATTTCACGTAATTTTAATTACGTGTTAATTTCTTAATAATAATAATAAACTATAAATTATGAAAATACCTTATATAAAATATTAAAAATGTAGTTTTAGATATACTTAAAGGATTTCAGCTTAGAATAAACTAATTTCCAAAGGCTAAATCAATTTGATTTTCTCTCAGTGATCCCCTGCCACCGACACCGGCAGGCGATGCCACCCTCCGGCGGCGCAAACTCAGCCGTTGGCTTCACACGCGCATTATCCTGGCGCTGGTTTTTGCGCACTGTACCAGGATAACGAAGCCTGTAGCACTGCCGCCACCACCACCACCATCACCAGCAGCACCACCAGCAGGAGCATGTGCACCAGGATTATTGCCATTAGAATTGCCATCACCATCACCACCACCACCACCATGCAGGATCAATTAAAGGACTCGAGCCGTGCGGAAATGGCGCTTCACTTGTTTTCATTTCCCATTTTCAGGGGGTGAGCCAAAGCGCACGTGCGTTGGCAGGATGGGTTTTCGTCCTGATTCGGATTCACTTCCAAATCCTGCTGCGCCTGCGCCACACTTTCACGCTGAAGGATATGAAGGATATGCTGGCGCAGAACACACCCTCAACAGAGCGCGAGCGAGTCCTGTGATATCCCGATGCCGGGCCCTCTAACAATGCCACTTTTAATGCAAATACAATCGCACATCCTTTCAAAGGATCCTGGGTGCATTGTGTGAGCGCGCTGCATATTAACAATAATATAAATTTTTGTCGAGAATAAACACTTTTCCATGCGGGCGCAGGAGGAGGACGGCAAGGAGGAGCTGGGGGAGATCATTGGGAAAATGCTACGCAGAACGTGCCCGCCGATTTCCCTGGCAATTTCGATGAAAATTGTATCCGGCACACGTGCCAAATTGTGAAAGGATTAACCAGAAAAATGTAGATGCCCTATTTTAGTGGGCGTGAGTGGAGCAGCAAGACAAATTACGTATTTAAATTGAGGTATTTTGGATCAGGTCACAGGAAAAGGGAAGTAACCATGGGTATTTATAAATATTAATATAAATATTATTTTTGGGATTTATGTTTTTCTAATGATACGAATAGTAATATTTAACATTTAAAAATATAAATATAAGTATCCTGGGTTTAAAATAATTTATTAACTCTGCTTTAATGTCAAATATTTATAGAAAAACCATTAGAAAAAATAACTTAAAAAAAAATAAAATGGGAAGATTTTCATTATTTATATAATTTGATAACATTTACCAGAGAAACCTCTTTAGAAATTTAAAATGTAAATTTAAACCAAAATAAAAATTATTATTTTAATTGTAAATACTTTTAGTTTATGCAAAAATTACATGATAAGAAATGAAATGCTGATAAGTTTGTAAAAAATTATAAACAAAATAAAGCATATGAATGGTTGAAGTAATATTAATTATATACTATTTTCAGGTTCTTTGGTTGGGTAACAATTTCTCCCTTATTACCTTATCTAATTTCCATATAATGCCATCCAAAACCAAGTCAAATATCGTATAATATCCATCCGGATACTTATCTCCTTTCCCAAATACGATCCCCGAAAGGCACACACTCAGCAATCTGAGGCAGAGAACTATTCACACATTGTCCGTGTGCAGATTATAGATACATATATGAAGATATATCTTTTATATGTGGAAACCAGAGGCGAGTCCAAGACGCTGTCGGAGGCCAAAGTCCCAGACCAGACATGCCATGCAAACGAAGTTATTTTTGTAGAAATTCAAACCTGCAGTGGAAGTGAGTGAATTATGAGCCGGGCCTGTCAAGGCTATTTGGGATTGGAACTCGGACTGGGAATGGGTCTCGCGACACACACACGCTGGGAACCCGGGATCGGTTCGGCAGGGAAAGGGGTATTAATGCCCACACGATCCATAGGTGTGATTGCGGGAGGAAGGGAACACCTTACGCCGAGTGCAGGGAACACACTGAGCACACCGAGCACCGAACAGGTTGCAGAGAGAGGTTGCTGAGATCCCAGATCCGAACAATAGGTAGATCCGAACTCACGTAGCCGCAATCGCCGCGGCCTCGTCTTCTTTCTAACATTTTTTTTCGAAATCTGCGCAATCTTCTTTGGTATGCACGAACCCCGGGGAACCGTCAATAGTATTGCCCTTCAAGTGATGTCTAATTAGCTGGTTTTTAGCCAGGAATAAGTGGGTTCTTCAATTTTATATTTATTAAATGGAAAATATATATATTTTCTAAACGCATTTAACTTCTTTGAGTCTGTGATGCGACATGATATATTGAGTGATTTTATTAGTAAACAGAACTCTGAAACTAACTAGGAATTTATATATTTTAGATTAAGAATTGAACAACATCCCTTTTTGAACCTTTATTTCATCAATTAAAATATAATTACTAGCTTTTCTTCTTTCTCAAAGTCATAATATAAGAAAAATGAATATAAAATAAATGAGCAAATGAAGCAAGAATTTATAAAGCCTTTTAATTATATGATTAATTCCTGATGCGGCAGCTTAAGACTCTTCACAATTATAATCTTTTCTTTTAGTCATAGAACTTTAATCCATTTCGAACCCAAGTCAAACATATTATACTAATTTTTAGCTACTTTTGACCCAAAATATCAACTGATTTTAGCTTAAACTCTGGCCAGCACTGGACGCACCTTCAGGTTGCTGCTCAGGTTGATCCTGCTGCTGATGATGATGATGTTTGATGTGTTTGAATGTTGATCATTGGCAATGACTAGGAAATATTGCCTTTTCCTAAGAAGGATTTGTGTCAGCAAACGTGACTCGAAATACCAAGTTCCGAGCCGAGCTGAGAGTATTTGATTGCTGATCCCTTTGTGCGTGCCCATTGTTTGAATAGTTAATTATGGGCTGGATCGGCGGCCACTCCTTTCTAGGCAAGAAAATCTTCGAGTCTCTACTCTCCCGCTCAGATTTTTGTTTTGCCGCCGCCACTGACCGTTTTTAACCATAATTTGGGAATTATTTTTAAAATTTTTTTGAATTTTCCCTAGGAATGGGCGGCCGTGGGCGTGGCTGCATTGACAACTGCTGACAATGACTTCATTTGTGTGTGCCAAACGGCAGGCGCTGACAAGTATCAAAAACGGGGAAAAAGGAAAAAAGTATTAACAAAAGAAGGAACAAACAAAGAAATGCAGGAAAAATGACAAGACGAACTCCCACAAAAGTCTCTGTTTTGCAGATTAATATTGCACACATATGGCTGCTGGTTAGGATCTCTGCCGATGATGGATCGATGGCTTGTGTACTTGTTGAAAAATTCATAATCGTCATGTGGCCATTGTCTTGGGCCACAATGTGCTGAATGTGTGCAATTACAGATATTCCGGCAAGAGATATCCATGAGATGAGCATGTGATTGCACTTGTAACGCCTTCGGAGTCTGGCTTCATGATTACTCACTCATACAGGATAATAATCCTGATCCTGTTGCTGATCATGAGGTTTTGGGAAAGTATCAGAGATCTATCCCCAGTTGATCACTCAATTTTTGCCATTAAGGTCTTTGGAAATTATGATAATTATCTTTTAAATACAAATAAAAACCATGATAAATATCTTGTATCTATATTAGAGGATTTTGAAATAGGAGAACCTCTTTTGTTATATATATATTATACCTATTCCTTTGGGAGCATTTTCAAAAAATTCTATAATTCTTAAGTATAATTCTATTATTTAATAGGTTTTGTATTGAACATTCTAATTTTCTTAGGAAATAATCCTTTTAGATAAAAATATAGAGGTTTTCTTGGGCTTTGAAAAGAAATCACAGTCTTAAATAAATAGGTTAAGGAACATTAGGGTTTTTTGCCTGGCTATTTGGTAATATCTTTGACTTTAGGAAAAAATGTTAAGGAATTAATATAAATTAATATTAATTATTTTAAAGGAATAATAATTAGTAAACTTATCTGAGGATTTTCTTAAATGCTAAATGATTTTAAAAGAAATTTAAATCTATTTTAATTTAAATTCCTTTCTTGCTCTTCCCAATTTAAATATAAAAAGACATGAGCTAGGCATGTACTTCTAGTTCATGAAAATTCCTTGAAATACTAAGTCCTTTGCTCTTTCCCATGACTCCTTAGATGAAATCCCTTGCCCCCGACCCAAGTCATCACACCAGACTGTGTGGAGATTCCCACTATATTGATCTGAATACCTCTTCCCAGAAGATCAACTTTCCCGGGCAACCTCCTCACCGAGACAAACCCAAAACCAAAACTGCAGCGAGGACATGAGGCAATTGCAAATTGACATGGACCATTTGGGATCTTCAAGTTTTCCCGGGGGTGAAAATATATACTATGCACCCATGTCACATAAATAAAATTTGTATATGCGATTAAATTCGAATCGTAATGCATCTCCCAAGGTGAGAGTTGGGAGGAGGAAGAGGCGCTGTCAGTCACTGAAAAAGGACTCGCAGACAGTCCGTCGATCGCTGAACCCTCCTTCCTCCTACCTCCTTCCTCCTTGAGCCTTGTGAACATTTTCCAGCGGCTGGGGTAGGATGATAGACAAAATCTTGTCATAACTTTGATGTTGTTAGTAAAACAATGCAATTGGCTGGCAAGACTTGCTCTCCTGCTTTTTTCCTGCTGTCCTTTCCGGGGCTTCGTTGGCCCTTCCTGTAGTCCCAGGACCTACCATCCCGTCTGGGAAGGGAAATGGTGCGAAATGGGTGCAGCTGCCGCTTTCGTTGCCTTCTGATTACGCAACCATCGATGCCATCTAATGTGCTGTGAGAGACAGTGAAAAATCACTGGACCAGGATCTCTTATCCCCGCTAAGATGATGATGATTCCTTGTCATGTTGTCATGGTCCAAGGAATTCCAAGAACCACTGCGCATTAGGCAAACGCCAAGACGATCTAGAGTGGACCAAACTAACCTCGTCAAAAAAGAACGCTCCCTTCCTCCCTCATCATATGACTGAATGAATGTATATATCCCAGATCTGGTCAGGCCGAAAGGGTTGAGTTTCGGGTTTTTGTAACGAGATAAGATCGGCGCTCAATCCCGGGGCAATGAATGTTATCCCTAAGAACGTTAATCAATTAATTACACGCTGTGAGAAGAAAGGATTCGCCAAGGGTTGCCGCTGCTATCCTTTTCTTGATTAATTTCCGACATTTCCCAAGGCTATCTATAGAAATTGGCCCGGGGACTGGACTGGCACTGGGGAAATTAGCTCTTGACCAGTGGTCAGTTCGTGGGCCAGTCGCGTGGCTGATATTAATATACAAACAAAATATTGACCATCATCAACATCATCATCAAAGGGGTGAGCAATAGATCACTTCGGTGGGCAGAAAGGGAGTTTGTTGTTTTAGCTAGCGATTCCGGAGATAAGGGAATTAAAACCATTAGGAGAGGGTTTGGAATTTGAAATTGTAAAGCCAATTTATAAAAAAAAAAAACTGTACTTGTCAGGGAAAACATAAAACCAACGAATATACAATAATATTCACACAAATCCCAAACCTGAATTCTCTTCAAATCCGCCTAATAATAACCATAAATTCCTTTAAAAGGCCCATGATTTTATCACCCGGACGATAACATATATATTGCATCATTCTCTCCCTTCCCCATCTCCCTCAAGGCTAATCATAATTTATACAAATCTCTTATCTCGCCGCTTGGCGACAAGCTATTTTTGGAAACCCCTATATGTGCCACACATATCTGGGACACGCACACACATCTCAAGGATTTGCGCGCCCAAAAGCCGAAGACCACTTGAGAAGTCAGACCGATCGTAAAAAACCGAAAGAAGGACTGAGATGAGATCCCACAAATGTGCCTGCTGTGTGGGAACCAAATTGCTCGGATTGCAGTGGAATAAGAAAAACAATATATATTTTTGCACTGCCTGTCCTCTGCAGGGACAAAAGGACACTTTGACGGACGACAGGGAGATCAGGAACTGTTTCTATTACAATGAATAGTAGCACTTGTTTTAGTTGTGTGCCTTGTTGCCTACACATTGTGACCCAAATTGCTTTTTGGCGAGGAAACAAAACAGTGCAGAAAACCTAGACATGTGCCGGGAAGAGAGTCCTGTGCTGTCCCGTCCTGACCTAGATGAAATGAGCAACCACTTGACCGTAGGGACAAAAGAACGGCCGCAGCTACTATTCAAATTATAGAGAAAATTGCCAGTAAAACACAAACTAATTGTGTTTGCCAATATGCTAGTTCCAGGGGGTGCCATGGGAAAAATCTGGATCGCATTGGCGTTACCATGGGAAACTCAAGTGGCCCTCAGCGTGTGCTCTTTGATGGGGTCTCGTTCCCAATGCCTCGACTGGCTGCAATCTGGCAAGCAGATGATGATGTTGATCCTATACCGAACCTATTCGGAATTCAAATCTAATCTCTGTATTGGCATCACCCTGAGCACCGAACACTGGCCTGGAAACCGCGATATGGGGGCGACAGGCATATCAAAATCGAATTGAATTGCGCAAAACACATAAAAATATTTAAATAAACATAAATGTGAGGGTTTTGCTTAGGAGATCGAAGAGGGGAATACTCTTGTATTATTGTGACACTTAAAGGCTTATATTATATTATATGAGAGCCTATAACTTCAGAATATAAAAAAAAATAAATAAAATTTGGTTCTTTTTATAGTATATCTTTAAAACAACCTTGAAATTAGACTCTTCCTAAACAGATAACCTATTTGTTAATATTATACAATTTAACAACATTACACCGAATTATTTAAAGAATATAATAGAACGTAAAAGTCTTATAGAAACATATCTCCTTATATTTTACAACTCCTTATATCAGGTATACCCTCTCTATGAGGGCATTCGACTCCACATGCCATATCTAAGCGTGTCAAGAACATTGTTCGCCTATTAGAGGGAGGACCGACATAATGTTGATCTACATATGGAATACGGAACACCCCGCCTGCACCCCCCAAGAAAACAAAAGCAACTTTTGTTGTTCCGCCCAGCCGTTAAAAAATATGCTATAAGCTGAGATGGAGAGAGGGGAACAAAGAGTAGTCACTGAGGGAATATAACGTTGATTAGTACTTCCTGAGGCTGCTGTATAGTCCAGATACCAGCCCCATATCGTTTCTCCACAATGCCATAAAAAGAGAAATAAAATAAAGTAACAACATTTGCATAGAGCTCAGTCAAACAAACAAACAAACAAACAAATGAGCTGCAGCAGAGTTGGGGTAGAGAGAGAGAGAGGAGCTTGAACCCAGCTTATCGGGGAGAATTTCCTCCTCAGCAGAGGTCTTTTTCTCCAAATACTCCCATATCCACAGAGATTACAAGAACAGAAGAGTGGTTTCCAGGTATTAGTTAGCTTTTTTACTTAAATTTGAAAGGTTTTAAAAAAAACAAATATTAAGCAGATCGTTATACTTATAGTAAGTAAATTTAGGGATGCAATTAAAATATCCAGATAAAAAATAAGAATTAGGATAGTAAATTTGCCTTGATCATCCCAAGAATCTTAGTAAGTATGATCTGTGCAAGGATGAATTAACTTCGATGCAAGGTAACTTCCTGTATCCCCCCAACGCTGTGAATGGACAATTTATTTCCCCCTTTTCCAGCTTTCCCGCACAATTTAAACTCTGAACCCGGCAATAATTGATTCTGTCCCAAAAAGAGAGAGCTTCATTTACGGCGGACAGTGGGTATATAGTATATATGAGTGTGCGTGCTCTAACATCGAAATGAATTGCTTATTTTGACATTTATTAAAGCTTTAAATAAAATTTATGCAGAGAATCAATTAGTGGAGGCAAAAGACCACAATGGGGAGCAACAATGAGGAGGGTGGGGGGTCAAAGTAACGAAGATACAATATTTCTCACAATCGGTTTTGTAGGAAAGAAAGCAAAAAGACAACCATCGGCGGCGACGAAGTGCAAGAAATCACAGCGAAGAAGGCAGCGAAAGGTAAACAGAAGACATACGGACCTCGCCCCCTCTCTGTCTGGCCCAAACGAGTCCTGCACACGCACACACACAAGGACAAGGTTTTTGGCGCAAAAAATCTACGGCTATTCTCGCTTTGCACTCTCTTTCGGTGGCCCTGCTCTTCACCTACTTCTTGTGCACTTCTCCCTCTCTCACTGCTCCTTGATAAATCTCAGCGCCGTGCTCCTGCCTCCTTCCCCCACCCCCTCGCTCTTACTCTCTCCCTCTCTGCCACAGATCGTGTTAAGGAATTTGCGCGCGCACGTTGCTCCTGCTCCTTCGTCTCCGTGTCCCCTCTCCACACTCACACACAGACGAATGCGCTCAGCAGGACTAATGCGGTTCCTTGGCTGTTTATATCCTTCGGTCAGCTGATCGAACATATGTACTGCGGCTGCGCTGGCCAGAGAGAGGGGCACGGGAACCGCTATCCTTGTCTTACTGTTATTTTTTGTTTTTGGTGTTGGTATTTGTTCTAATCAGTATCTTCCTCGTGTCCTGCTCTACTCCTGCTCGTCCCTTCACACCTTATGTACTCCGTGATTTCCCCTTATTCTGGTTTTGTTTCTTCCTGCACCGTTACCCCTGTGGATTTCCTCTGGTGGGGAAGGGGGAAGGAGTATGGGTAATATTGGTAATAATTAAATTATAAATCTTGATTGGATTTGGATTTAATTAAAAGGCACTAAAAAATGTACTAAAAATATATATTAAGAAATCAATCGTTTTCGCTTGATTTCGTTGTTATGACCTGAAAGCAATAAGATTCCTTAGTAGTGATCGTTTTTAAACAAAACACGGTTAGGGCTTAAAAAAATTACTCCCCTAGAGACCTCCAATTTATGCTCCTCTTTGCGCCTTCTTCTAATTGCATTGCCTTGTCTGCCACACACACACACGACCACAAGGCGAGGACCGCCCAGCCTTTAACCCTTCCTCCCCACAATCGCCGCCACCCCTTAAATCCCTTAGCCGTGATTTGCAAAATACGCGCGCGCGCGCAAAAGTATCTCAAACGCTCTTTTTTCGCACACATACCGAAAGCTACTTCTTGGAATTTCGATTTACAATTTAGCTCTTCACTTTTTTGTTGTTTTTTTTTCGCTGCTCTTCCCCCTTCCGCTATTGTTGTGCTCCACTCCCATTCACATTGTTGCTGCAATTTCTCTCTCTGCAGCCTATTCTCATTCTGAGGTTTTTTTTTGCCCGCCGCAATCAGAGCTACCCACACACGTGTGCTTTTTCCACAACCACACACTCACCGACAGTGGTTTGTGCTGTGTGTGTGAGGCTTTTTGCATATGTTTTTCACTCTTTTTTCTTTGCCCTTTTTTTTTATTCCTCTCGGAAATTCTGGAGGCTGCGATAAATAGCACGGTGGTATCTGAAATAATTCAAAAACTATTATTAAGCGCGGCCAAAAAAGAAGCTTGAGATAAGGAAGCTCAATAAAAATGAGATGGTGACATTTCTATGATTTATTTAATGGTTTATAAAGAAAATGGAGTTCTCGGAATCAATATAAACTGATTTATTTTTTATCAGCGTCAAGAAAATCAAGCAAATTTAAACCTTATAGGAACACGTAATAAACAATGTCTTTGGTTTAAGAAACCCCTTAAAAATGTCACGATACCGTGGTATTTCTCTTTGAAGATTTCATAATTTGGCCCACTGTTTGCCGCACCGCTCGCTATGAATGGGGTTTTTCTGGCTTGAGCTTTTTCTTTCTTTCTTTTTTCCTTTACCCCTATGCGCTTTTTTAACTTGTTCAAAACCACTTTATGATTTCTGCGTCCTTTTTCTTGTTGTTCTTTGCTGGCCCTGCTTGTTGTTTTCCATAAAGAAGATGATCCTCTCATCGGTTCTTCCTGCGGCACAACAAAAACATCGACAACAACAAAAGCTCTCCTCAGCAAAAGGAATTCAGCGGAATGAAACCGTAGCTCATTTGGTTGCCTTCCTTGCCGGCAATTACCCGCGAATATCATTCACATTTGGGCAAAGATTTGAGCGGGAAAGCGAATGATGCTGGACGTGTGTGCTCGTCGTCTGTGCTTTGTTTGTGTAAGCCGGCGCACACAGACTTTACAAAAACACACACTCCACTCCGGGCCATGGGTGTTCGTTCAGGGCAGCAGCCGCCCCCTTTGCGAAAAGCCCCGCTCATCCTGCACCGTGACTCCCGCAGGGCTCCTCCGCGCATATGTAACTCGGTTTCTGCTTTAACTTTGCCGCGAATTGCACAAACCAAAAAAAAAAACCACACACACAATGATACTGTCGGCCTTCTGTAAGGTGAATCTTACAAGTTTGAATTTTGAATTGTTCCTGCGTTCGTTTAACTTAGTGACCACTGTAAGGGATCTGCGGATCTGGACGAAGCTTTGCTCATTTAACGACATTGGCGTCTCGTCTGCAAAACACAAAGGAGACACGCCTCCCTCCCCGCCCTGTGGTCCTCTCCCCTTGATTTTGCTCCACAGCCGATGATCATATGACCACTACCTGCTGATATTTCAAGAGGGGGGGCTGGTGGGGGCTACAGGAATGCGTGGATCTCACATTATTACCTGCAAACGACACAATCGATGCCGCCTTGAAATTCTGCTTAAAGATTCGCTCGCGGTCTCATTCCATCCTTCCTTCTGCTTCGCGCCCTCTCGTTCTCGCTGTCTGCCTGTTGGCTCCAACTATTGCGGTGCATTGTAAATCACATACATATGTACGTATGTACATCTTCGGCTCCACTTCTGGCGGCGTTCGGCTCCACTTCGGGTCTGGTTGGGGGCTCGCGTTGGGGTATAAAAGCTCGCGCGCCAAAATCAGTGGACTCCATGGAGCTGCGCCGCCAATGTTCTGGGCTTGTCCTCTTCTCGGGATATTCGCTTGGCTCGCAGGGGAAATGTAGGGGAAGGATATTCGGGGCTACCTGTTGCAGTGAACGCTCCACAGGGCACAGATTCCTTATTTAAAATCGATTTTCCAATATTCTGGACGTTGTGTATTTTCCTTTAGCACATGGTTCCCCTGATCCGTTATGTGCTAGGCCAGCTCTCTCTGCCTTCCCGTTCTAGTTCTCGCTCTCACCATCTCCCATCTCCCTCAGTATTTTCTGGGAGTCAAAGGAACTGAAGAAAAAGGCGCCCTGCAACAACAAAACACTAACTAATTTAGTCGCTCTCGCTCTCGCCCGTCAGCTGTGCGCGCTGCTTCTCGCTCTCTCCGAACTGCATTGCTCTCGCGCGCTCTCCCGGGCTCTCCCGCCGTCGATCGGCTATAAAAGCGGCTGCGCCGGCCAAAGAGCACACATTCTCGCTCTCTTCGTTTAACAGTTAACAGCTCAACACAGCTCGTCAGCTGGCCGCTCCTTTGCCTTTCGGTTCTCGTTCGGTCACTGAGTGTGGTTAAAAATTGAATATTGAAAAATTTATGAAACATGCTGAAATGGACACATTAAACCAACACAAACAAAATCGACAAAAATGCAATATTAGCCAACAAATTTAAAATTCTACAAGGACTAACAACCGAAAATACGCAACGAAAAACCAACTTTAAATGCCGCAAAAGTGAAATAGTGACTACGAAAAAATTGTGTTTTAGCAATTTTTCGCCAAAGCAACTGAGAAAGAAAACTCGTCGGAGAAATACAATTTGAGATCAGTTTTTCGAAACTCCAAACACACAAAAACCAACCAAAATGTTGTGGGAAACCATTCAAGAAGAAACCAACTGCAGCATGGATTGCAATATCAGGTAATTATCCCGACCCAAGGATTAAAAAAACTACTACTTTTTGCATCAGGAATACCAGTTAAAAAAATACAGAAACACAGGCGAGGAAATAAAAAGTGCAAGTTCAAGAGCAACAACAGTAAAGTACAAATCGCTGAACAAAAGTAAGAGTTTTTTGCACGCTTACTTTTGTGCTTGCTTGATTCTTTTTTTTCTTTTGGCGCTCAGCTGTTGTTGTTGCTTTTCATTCATTAAACCGGCTTCCGCGAGGCTCCAAAAAACAGCAGCAACAACAACTACTCGTCAGTCAGTCATTTTTTTTATATTTTCGTTTTTTTGTTGATTCCTTTTTTAAACGAGAGTTCTTTGCGGTTCTTTGTGCCTTTTTTGTATTCACTGCGCTTGCGTGACGTTGTGACCCAAAAGTCGGAGCTGACAAGGCAGATGCAACGGAAAGTGACGAAGAAAAGGGGATTCCGCTTAGAGTACCGTACATTTTAAAGAGAAAAAGTAGGAGCAGATGTTTTGAAGAATTTTAAAGAATTCGAAAATAAGTTTTAAAATTTGGAAAACGAACAGAATTTAATTGCAAGAAAATAGCGCCTTCTTTCCAATTAAAGTATCAACTAGCGTTTTTGTGGAGCCAATTCTAAATTTAACAAGAGTTTCAAGTTGAATTTCGGCTTGTTGTGTTACAACAACAATCAACCCCTCGTGACTCGAATTGTTTTTGTTGTTGTCTTTACACCACCACCAACGCCGCCGCCACCACCAAATGAAATATTTTTAGCTGGGTTTAATGACCCGCCTCGCTCTCCCTGGGGTTTAGGGAAGCAGCCGTCGCTCTCTCTGGAACCGCTGACTAATCCTCCCCTTCTTTTCTCTTCTCATTGCAGCAACTCCAGTAGCCACAAGCTGACCGGCTCCCGTCGTGGCCGTCGCTCGCTGGAACTGATGGCCATGGATCACCATCAGGAGGAGCTGTCGTTCTACGACGACGATGTGGCGCCGCAGGATCAGCAGCGTTCGGCGAGTCCCGAGCTGATGGGCCTGTTGTCGCCCGAGGGATCGCCCCAGCGCTTCCAGATTGTGCGCAAGCAGCAGATCCTGCCAGCTGCCGCATCGGCCACCTCGCAAACACCCGCCCGCAACAG
The DNA here is from genome assembly GCA_008042655.1 of Drosophila burlai. Classification (NCBI taxonomy): domain Eukaryota; kingdom Metazoa; phylum Arthropoda; class Insecta; order Diptera; family Drosophilidae; genus Drosophila; species Drosophila burlai. The sequence goes on from VNJT01018963.1 coordinate 14,614, forward strand.
CTTTAGAATCTTCAACAGCCTGTCCTCCACTTGCTCCATGGAGTCATCCATGGATGACGAGTATCTGGAAATGTTCGAGCTGGAGTCTCAGAGCACACAGAACGCCGATCTTGGATTTCCCAGCGGCTTGAACTCGCTAATCAGCGGTCAGATCAAGGAGCAGCCTTCGACCACCGTTCTTCGGTCACCGGCGGGTCTCTCCATGCGTCGTCCTTCGGTGCGGCGCTGCCTCAGCATGACTGAGAGCAACACTGCCACACCACCCGCCCATCTACAGCCACCAAAGACGCCAGAGACTGCTGCCCGGGACTGCTTCAAGCGCCCGGATCCCCCGGCATCCGCCACCTGCTCGCCCATTCAGAGCAAGCGTCATCGCTGCGCCACCGAGAAGGAGAACTGCCCAGCGCCGCCAGCACAGATCCTGCCCAGCAGCAATCCCCCGCCGCTGAGGAAGTGCATGTCGCTGAACGATGCCGAGATCATGTCCGCCCTGGCTCGCTCCGAGAACCGCAACGAACCCGAACTGATTGGTGACTTCAGCAAGACCTATGCCCTGCCCTTGATGGAGGGACGTCACCGGGACTTGAAGAGCATCTCTAGCAAAACGGTGGCTCGCCTGCTGCAAGGTGAATTTGACGAGCAGGTGGCCAGTTATCGGATCATCGACTGCCGGTATCCGTACGAGTTCGAGGGCGGTCACATCGCCGGTGCCAAGAACCTGTACACCACCGAGCAAATCCTCGAGGAGTTCCTCTCCGTCCAACAGACTGAGCTGCAGCAGCAGCAGAACATTGAGTCGGGCCACAAGCGCAACATCATCATCTTCCACTGCGAGTTCTCGTCGGAGCGTGGACCGAAAATGTCGCGCTTCCTGCGCAACTTGGATCGCGAACGGAATACCAATGCCTATCCGGCGCTCCACTACCCGGAGATCTATCTGCTGCACAATGGCTACAAGGAGTTCTTCGAGTCGCATGTGGATCACTGCCAGCCCCATGCCTACCGCACCATGCTGGATCCCGCCTACAACGAGGCCTACCGTCACTTCCGCGCCAAGTCCAAGTCGTGGAATGGCGATGGCCTGGGCGGAGCCACGGGGCGTCTCAAGAAGTCGCGCTCCAGGCTGATGCTGTGAGCGAGTCCCCGGGGGATTTGGATTTGGTGGGGTGTTATCGTATTGTATATAACTCTAGACGCATAGTTGTATTTATTTTCCGCGAGCGATGCATTTTTAAGTTGGTTTTTTGTTGATTTTCATTTGTTAATAATCGTTATCTTACACACACACACTCATAATCTGGACAACACACACACACACACTCACATGACACTCGACAGAATTTCATTTAGTTTTATTTGTTTTTTAATGTATGGAAATTCGGCTTTAGTTCAATTTATTTCTTAGCACTTTTAGTTCAAATTTTAACGGAAAACAAAGGAGCGTAAACGAAAAAATGTGCATTATAATCTAAACGAAATCGAATTCGAAATCATTGTAAATTTAAGAGCTATAATAAGCTTGCTACAGACCCCTTGATCATTTCACTTAGATGATAAGCAGACTCAAAATGGCTACAAAATATCGCACAAAACACACACACAAATTCATTAATATTTTTAAGGAAATTACTTAATAAGAGTTGCAAGAGTTAAAAACTTCTAGCTAGGTACCAATTTTTACGCTTATTATTTGTTTATTTTTATGTAATCCGTAAACAAAATTCAAAACTAAAACAAAAACACACAAAAAAAAAAACAAGCAAATCTTTTACTATGTAATGATTTATAATTATTATTTAAGCAAAGCTTATTTTTGCATCAAAAAGAAAAGGCAATATTATTGAACAAAGAGACCATCAATTTTAAAATATAAATTACTAAAACAGAACTGAAAGCACACTGGTTTTTTCTCATTTATCTTTTCCAGCGATACAAAGCCTTAAAACCGCGGGAAATGTAATCTCCTTGGTTTTCTTTGTATTTTTCCTCTTTGAATTTTGGCGGGGAAAATCGATGCTTTCGATAAAATACGATATCATCGCCCTCTGGCGTAATATTCAGTCTAAAATTTCAATATACGCTAGGGGGCGATGATGATGTAAAAAGTGTTTGGTGAACACACGAATTTCTGTCTAAAATATACGCTAGGGGGCGCTGATGTATGTAGTGTGGTGGGATTGGAAAATTTAAATTTGAAAATTTTTGTTCACTCACAAAGTTTATTTATAATTTGTGCAAAACAATAATTCTGTTGAGCTTGAAGGGTAGATTAATGGAAATAACAAAATATATGCAGATATGTTTGATTATAAATATTGGGAAAAATGTATAATTTTAATAATAAATATAAAAGAAATCAGTTCGTTTCTATTTCAATGTTTAAAATTCAAACTTGACTCATATAAATCAATATGCAGGTTCCTTAACTAATTCCTTATTAAATATATACATTTCAATATGCTTAATTAAACAATTAATTAAGGTATGTCCATAATCTTATTAATATTTTCCTCACTTCGATTGTTGTAGCATTAAAACTTTCGCCCTAAAATCAGCTCTCTGAAATAGGAGCTTAATATTTCAACCTTTTCTCCTCCATTTGTTAATCAGTTTACGCGTAAGAAGATTATTTTTTTCCTATTGCTTTTATTCGATTCCTGTTTGGCTTTCACTCCCGTTCCTTCCTCACAACTATCAGAGCAGGCCACTTAATCTCAAAAAACAAGAAAACTAAGTGCGGATTAGAGCAAAAAGCGGGGTTTGTGGCAATTAGCCAAAACGAGCGAGCCCTTGCCTTGAATGCTTACGGCGGAGAGCTGTGGCTCCGGTTTCCATGCCGAGTTAACCCATTGAATTTCTTATTGAAGAAGTTTTAAAAATTAATACAAAAAAAACACAAAATATTTCAGTTTTGATTTAGACATTTTTGTACTTTACCTAGTTTTTTAAAACCTTTTTTTATAAATCAAATCCAAGTTCTAAAATAAGAAATAGATTTGCCTTATCAGGGAAATTCCACGGTTTTATGGGGAATTCCACAAGTTTAGAGATTATAAAATAAGCAAAATGATCATGATTAAAAGCGTAAGCAGTAAAGGTCAAGCTTTTTATTATTTAATTAATAAACTAATTAATGATGTTTTTATAATTAAAACTGAGAGGATCTCATTTTAAAAATGTGTTAAAAAGTATGCAACAAAAACTTTTAAATATAAAATCGCGTGCTTTTCCCCTTTTCTTATATCCCGAGTGTTAATTAAATCCCATAAAATTTTTGCGCCTTTCTTCAAAGCTCCCTTTAAGTTGGCGCCCTCGAAAACAAAACAATCCCCAAAGGGTTAACCCCTTAGTGCCCCCCGTGTGCTAGCCAGCATGCTGTGTGCTCTGTCTGCACAATCGGTTTGTTTTGGTTGGTTTTTTGGCCCTCTTTTTGCCTCCTCTTGCGACCGTGTTTGTGTTTTCGTGTCCTCTTATCTCTGGAGTAGCCGCCATGGGGGGTCGCCTCAAGAAAAAAATGAGGGGGTTTTGGGTTTATTTTTTTTTTTTTTGGGTGGTGAACCCTAGGGTCGAGTGGCTCAAGTAGCTGCTGGCATACGAAATAGGAAGAAATGGGTTAATCAGCGCAATTAAGGTCAAAAACACGTAGTGACATCTGCCGATGTATGTGGGTGTATGTGTGTGTGTGTGTGTGTGTGTGTGTGTGAGTCTGCAGTGTGAATCAAAATTGCGCATACGCCGGGTAAGCCCTGCCATTATTTCATTGCAATCCCCCGCTGTGTGTCTGTGTCCAAGTGTGTGTATAGGTCGCACATGTGCTATATTTTATACCCTTTTAAAGGTTACTTTAAGTTAGGGATGACAGGAAATATCAATATGTCGATAGTCTGGCGATATTTGATTTTACAACTAATAAATAAATATTTTAAAGTTAAGAGATATATGTGTGAGTATTCTTTGTGATATATAGAGCAATATGGTTGGTAAATAAACAAATAAATTAAATAACCTTTTTATTATAGTATTGATATTTTTCAATATTTAAAATTTCGATATATCAAAGTTTTCGTTAGATTACCTCTCAATATCCCTTACATCCTTAATATAAATACATAAATCAGAAAGGTCGCACTCTCTTTTTTTTTAATATATAAAAAATTGTGGTAAAAACTAAGGCTAGCTGGACACCTGGACACCTCTGGTTTGTAGTATTTTTCAAAATTTCTAGGGTATTAACTCGTCCCCTTGCTTCACCCAGCTTTCTTCCTTGTGTTCGTTTTTTGTTTATTATTTTTACTTTTCTCTTTGAAAGCAAAAACCTAAAACGAGATAAATATTCTCCCTTTCTCGTTGCGCCGACGCCAAAGCACCGATTCGGTCTCTAAGCCGTCGACGTTCCCTGGTGTAACCCTACGTGTGGGTATGTGCGTGAGGCGGCGGGGCTATAAGACAAAAGCGCGGTGCTCAGAAAACTTTAGATTCGCGTCGACCGTTGAACAGCACACTCGGCCCCGTCTTCTTAAGCTTGTGGATTTTGCGGCACCTTAAACGGTTCGTTACTAGAATTTTTAGTGTGTCAAGCACCTCGAGTGCAGCGGCAGCTCGGCAAAAAAAATCCCAAAAAAAATAATTGGAATAACCCCGAAATCACGAGACAAAGAACAACGCACCAACAAAAAGTTTAAACTGAATACTCGAAGAGTGCAAAGATTACAAAACAAAAACGAGTTTAAAGTGCTGATTTTCGGCACGTTAATTAACACACAGCAGAACAGCTGAAAACAACAATAAACAATTAGATATTTGACAAATTAAGAAAGCAATTTTAACATAAAAAAAACACCATATATTTATAGTCTAACTCTACACCTCGGCTTACAAAATAATTAATCAGAACCTAGGGACAGCTTGAAAAAGAAAACAAGTAAATACAAGTTGTATATGCTGAACAAACTTTACGAAATAAACAAATAACACTTTGTTATTATAGAAATGACGAAAAAACATGTTAAATAAAATTTACACCAGGAGCAACCACAAACAAATTTGAGTGTTAAGTTCCTTTGTGCTTGTTGGCATTTTAATAAATAGATTTCTTTAAAATATATTGTATTCCGGACCAGTTAACACTTGTTAGAGATAAAAAAACTATGGGAAATTGTTTCCTAGTAAAACCGTATATCTTAAAAAGTTTTGTTTTTTAAAGGTGATTAAAGAAAACTATAAAAAACCGGCTATATGAAAATATGCAGGAAAATTCATTAACTTGCAAGTGCGGTCAAGATAATAGAAATAGTATACAAAATAGAAATACTACATTAAATAATATTAAAAATAAAAAAATAAAGATTATACTACATAATTGTATAAATTAATTCAATTTATATATTTATTTAAATTATTAAGCTGAGCTCAACTCACTGGCATATACTTTTTTTATTTAAATATTTTTCCTTCCTTTAAAATACATCTTTTGATAAATTGAAATCTTAATTTTTATTAGGAATAGTATATTCCCTAATATGTATGAACTGCTACTAGTTTTCCAGTTATTGTTAAAGGTGTTAAAAGCAATCTATAGTTCAATTGATAAGTCAATGTCAAGTCCAACACGTGTTTCGCAATTACGGCCGGGGAAGCACGGAAAAGTTATTGACTAAGGTTAATTATTTAAACGTGATTGAGTTCAGTGTTACCTTATCTAATAGTTTATTTCATGGAGAATTTTAGAGTAAGATATTTTGTATTTAGAGAAAGCTTAAAAAGAATATTTGATATATCTATATTGTAATTAAAATAAGTAAAACCAACTCCTGGATATACTTGTACATAGATAGATGGTTTACAGATTCTTTAAGTATAATTATATGATGGAAACTTTATATGTATTATACTAAAGTATTATAAATATGTTTAATATTCTGTAGATTCCGAATAATATTTGAAAATAAATATTCATTACTCAGTAATTTAGAAAAAAAGGTGTGATAAAAGTTAATGAATAGTTAATGTTTGTTAACCCAAATCACTACATTATTATCATGCCTATATGCTAATCAGTCAGGTTCATTGCCCCGCAGTCGCATTTACATTTATTAAAACATATGTATGTATATGCACTCAGAGAACATGGAAAGCCCAGGCCAAAAAACTAAAACAACTTTTGCATAATTAAGAATGACAGAAGGAAGGAGAGGTGCGCAGAGAAAATAAACTAGCTGGGCGTTGCAATCTGGTTTATCCAGTATATATAAAAATATGTATGCAAGTTTGCCTTATTTTTTGTTCTTGGGCAAGGAGACTTGATCTAGGAGACGAAGAAAGGGAAGATGACATTAAAGGAAGCCATATTTTTATAGTTAGAAGCCTTGTTGAACCTAAAGAAATAAGTAGATGGTAAAAAGCGATTCGTCATACATTTATTTAAAAACATTACGCCAAGAAACGCTACAGAATAGCATTTAAAAATATTTAATTTACTCTTTAAAGAGCAGTATGTTATTATTTAATAGCTCAACGAACAACACACAAAAAAAGCTCAACTAAATAAATCATATTAGCAAAATCTCAAAAGGCGTGGGTCTGTCAAGTGTTAATTTATGATTGGCAGAGCAGTGATTTATTAAACAAGTTTCAAAATATTTAAAAGAACAAGCTAAATGCTTAAAAAAAGAGTTAAACAATTTACAAGCTGGAATATAATTTAACTGCATTGAAAATTAATTAAGAAAATAGGTTAATTAAAATGCATTTCAAATCTAGAACTCATGAGATCAAAATAATTATGTACTTATTATTATTTTTTGTTACATTAGTTCTACATTTGTTTGAACATATTATTCTGATTTTAATTTTTAGATTGCACTGTATTTTTGCTATAATTTCAATCACTCAAGCCCATGGTACCTAACAAACTTTAACTGTAAAGAAGCAAAGAATAAGGAAAAGACAACCGAAACAAAATAATATAAAAAGGAGAAGCAGTTTTAAATTGTGATTTCAAGAGAAGTCAAGCCATTTTTATTAGAATTAATTAATAATTATTAATTAATAATTAACTAATATTTATTTTCTTTTAAAGGGAAACAGACCCTCCGCGATAATCTTATAATTATTTAAAGATCTTTAAATCAAAGTGCTTAAGATGAACTAAAAAGGTATATAACTCAAATACTTATCTATAAGAAAAGGTAATAATTGTAAAGAGTGAATAAATAAATACCTCATTTTATAAGGGTATATAAATATAAATTAAATACGAGTCAGGTAGAGCCCGCATAATGTGAGGAGGAGTGGTGTCTCCTCTTCGGGTTTCATTGGCCCAGACCTTAATACGTGCTCGGCATTTCGAGTCAAAAAACTAAACAGTGGCAAAGAAAACATAAAAACAATTTGCATTAATTGAAAATAAAGAAAACAGTGGCAAAGTAAACATAATAAATAAAACAATTTGCATTAATTTGAAGTAAATCAGCGAAACCGCAAAAAAGTACAGTAAAATGTGCGATTTTACAGTACATTCTGGTTAACACTGATAGCCAAGAAAATGTTTAATATATAAATAATATAAAGAAAATATATACTTTTCTATATACTTTTATTAAATTTATAAATATAAATATAACTTATGCAATATAAATTTGTACTTAATATCCTGAAGAGTGTAATATCAATAAAAGAGTGTATTTTTTACTTGCTTAGCTGAATTAGTTGCGATATATTTTATTTTACTTAATTAATTATTTTATACTAAAGTTCTAATTCATTAAGTTTTTTCAAATTAATAATTATATTATTTTAATTTATTTCCTGCTTAGACTACATTTTCTAAACCAGTAAATAAAATATATAAATTATGAAATTAACTAATTCCTCTGCTGTCCCTGCTAAGTGGCTTCCACTGTACACGATTTGCCAAAGTGATTTACTTAATTGCTTTGCTTTGCTGCGCTTGAACGCCCCTCAAAAACAGCTTAACTTAATTTCCACTTCCCTCTTCCCCAGAATCCCCCATGAAGTGGTTTCTCTTGTTCGTGGTGGCCCTTGGCCTGGGCCTAGCCGCGGCCTCCACCGATTCTGACGCCTCGTCCGAGTCGGGGATCCAGTTCGAATCCGGCTATCACTACTACCGCCTGCCGACCTCGCTGCGACCGCAGAAGTACCACCTGCGTGTCCTCACCCAGCTGGAGAATCCCGAGGATCTTCGGTTTACCGGCAGCGTGAAGATCCTGATCGAGGCCCTGGAGAACACCAAGAACATAACGCTGCACTCCAAGAATCTGACCATCGATGAGTCCAAGATCACTCTGAGCCATGTCAGCGGTGGGGAGAAGAAGGATAACTGCGTGTCATCTACGGCGGTGAATCCCACCCATGACTTTTACATCCTCAACACGTGTCAGGAGCTGATCGCCGGGAATGTGTACGAGCTGTTCCTGCCCTTCGCCGCCGATCTGAACCGACAGCTGGAGGGTTACTACCGCAGCTCCTACAAGGATCCGGTGGCCAACAAGACCAAGTGGGTTTGGGTTTAGTAACTCACGTGGAAAGTCACCTGACTAATTAGTCTACTCCTCTCCTTGCAGATGGATGTCGGTCACCCAGTTTGAGCCTGCCTCGGCGCGCCTGGCCTTCCCCTGCTTCGATGAGCCCGACTTCAAGGCTCCCTTCGTGGTCACCTTGGGTTACCACAAGAAGTACACGGGTCTCAGCAACATGCCGGTGAAGGAGACCAAGCCACAGTGGGTTTTCCAGGTTTTTAATTGAGTCTCCTTACTGACAATCCCTCTTCCTTGCAGTGAATCCCTCCATGACTACGTGTGGACTGAATTCGAGGAGTCAGTGCCCATGTCCACCTACCTGATTGCCTATTCCGTCAATGACTTCTCCCACAAGCCCTCTACTCTGCCCAATGGAGCCCTCTTCCGCACCTGGGCCCGGCCCAACGCCATCGATCAGTGCGACTATGCGGCGGAGTTCGGACCCAAGGTCCTCCAGTACTACGAGCAGTTCTTCGGCATCAAGTTCCCGCTGCCCAAGATCGACCAGATCGCCGTGCCCGACTTCAGTGCCGGAGCCATGGAGAACTGGGGTCTGGTCACCTACAGGGAGATCGCCTTGCTCTACTCGGCGGCTCACTCCTCGCTGGCGGACAAGCAGCGCGTGGCCAGTGTGGTGGCCCATGAGTTGGCCCACCAGTGGTTCGGCAATCTGGTGACCATGAAATGGTGGACGGATCTGTGGCTCAACGAGGGATTCGCCACCTACGTGGCCAGTTTGGGCGTGGAGAACATCAACCCGGAGTGGCGGGCCATGGAGCAGGAGTCGCTGTCCAATCTGTTGACCATCTTCCGCAGGGACGCCTTGGAGAGCAGCCACCCCATCTCGCGGCCCATTCAGATGGTGTCGGAGATCTCCGAGAGCTTCGACCAGATCTCCTACCAGAAGGGCTCCACGGTGCTGCGCATGATGCATCTGTTCCTGGGCGAGGAGTCCTTCCGCTCCGGCCTGCAGGCGTATCTGCAGAAGTACTCCTACAAGAATGCGGAGCAGGACAACCTCTGGGAGTCGCTCACCCAGGCGGCGCACAAGTACCGCGCCTTGCCCAAGAGCTATGACATCAAGAGCATCATGGACTCGTGGACCCTGCAGACGGGGTGAGTCTTTGGGCGATCTTTACTCTCTTAAGACATTACGACGCGTCGTATCCTCTTCCCCCAGCTACCCCGTGATCAATGTGACCCGCGACTACACCGCCAAGACCGCCAAGCTGAGCCAGCAGCGGTATCTCCTCAACACGGAGATCGCTCGTGCCCATCGCGGAGGATGCTGGTGGGTGCCTCTGAGCTACACCACGCAGGCGGAGCAGGACTTCAACAACACGGCGCCCAAGGCCTGGATGGAGTGCGGCAAGGAGGGCCAGAGCCTGCCCAAGACCATCAAGGACCTGCCCGGAGCCGACCAGTGGGTGATCTTCAACACGCAGCTCTCGACGCTGTACAAGGTGAACTACGATGCCCAGAACTGGAAGCTCCTGATCGAGACCCTGACCGGCGGCGACTTCGAGCGCATCCATGTGATCAACCGGGCGCAGCTGATCGACGATGCCCTGTACCTGGCCTGGACCGGGGAGCAGGACTACGAGATCGCTATGCGGCTGATCGAATACCTGCAGCGGGAGCGGGAGTACCTGCCGTGGAAGTCGGCCTTCGAGAATCTGAAGCGAGTGGGCCGCATCGTCCGACAGACGCCGGACTTTGAGTTCTTCAAGGTAGGTCCTGGGTTCCTTGGTATCCGTATCTTGAGGATTGATCTGTGCCCTGGCGTAACCCCATTCTCAATTTGTATTTCGAAACGAAAAACTTTCAAAATTGCTCACACCTAACATCCACTCGTAAACACTCGCGAACGAACAGTTGTTCTTTGTCGTAAGTCTGAGATAATAATCTATATAGAGCCTAGAAAAATATATTTCCTGATCCAGCAATAACTTCAAATATTTCCCTGTTCGAACCCCTCAAACAGCGCTACATGAAGAAGCTGATTGCCCCGATCTACGAGCACCTGAGCGGCATCAACGACACCTTCAGCTCCATTCAGCAGCAGGATCAAGTCCTGCTCAAGACCATGGTCGTGAACTGGGCGTGCCAGTACCAAGTGGATGACTGTGTGCCTCGTGCGGTGGAATACTACCGCAAGTGGCAGGCGGAGCCGAATCCCGACGAGAAGAATCCGGTGCCCATCAATGTCCGCAGCACGGTTTACTGCACCGCAATCAGGCACGGATCGGATGCCGACTGGGAGTTCCTGTGGACGCGGTACAAGAAGTCCAATGTGGCCGCCGAGAAGAGGACCATCCTGACCGCTTTGGGTTGCTCGCGGGAGGTCTGGGTGCTGCAGCGCTACCTGGAGCTGACCTTTGATCCCAAGGAGGCCATACGCAAGCAGGACTCTATGTGGGCCTTCCAGGCGGTGGCCTTCAACGAGGTGGGCTTCCTGCTGGCCAAGAAGTACTTCATGGACAACGTTGAATTTATCTACAAGTTGTAAGTATTGAGCGAAAATATCTCGTTCATTCTTTTTATTCTGTTCATTTTGTTCCTTGGGTTAATTTCGTTCATTCTGTTTATTCTGTTCATCCTGCTCCTTTCGTTCAGTCTGTTTATTCTGTTCATTATGTTCAGTCCGTTCATTCGTTTTATTATGTTCATTCTATTAATTTTGTTCATTATGTTCCTTCCCGTCATTCTGTTAATTTTGTTCCTTACGTCCATTTCGTTCATTCTGTTTATTATGTTCATTCTTATCATTTTGCTTCTTCCGTTCATTCTTTTCATTTAGTTCCTCTTGTTCATTCTGCTCACTAATTCCTACTGACAAAAATCCTTTCCTTTTTTCAGCTACCATCCCCTCACCAAGGACATGTCCCGTCTCCTCTCGCCGCTCTCCGAACAGGTCATCACCCAGACCGACTTCAATGAGTTCAAGGACTTTGTGAACAACTCCCGACAGTCGCTGAAGGGCCTGGAGCAGGCCATCCAGCAAACCCTGGAGATAATGCTGACCAATGTGCAGTGGAAGGAGCGGAACTATCACCAGATGTCACGCTCCATCCAGCAGCTCCTTTAGATTGTCCAGCCCTTAGACTCTCATCAGCTCATTAAAAGAAGGAATCTCCAAGTTTCAGCAGCAGGAATATTATGAATATTTAAAGTCCCTTAAATAAAATATTTAATACACTCTAGTATTATTCGTCTGTGTCAACTTAACGTATGTTTTACTTGGAATAATATTTAGAATAAAGTAATTTGTGGGGCCAAGAATGAGTACAATCGTTCCTACTTCGTTTTCCATTTCGTAAATTACGTATACGCCGTGTATGCCTAGCCATAACATCAACTAGTTCGATCACCCAAGTTTTGTGTTTAATGTTTGGCTGATAATGCTTGTAATATCTATATTTTTTCTACTTTTTGCTACCTTTCCTCGCTGAAATCGTAACGTTTAAAGATCTTTACACTTGATTTAAAGCTGCATTCGGTCGCCGTCCCCTGGCCAGTTCGTTATTACGATTTGTTGATCGCGGAAATCGGTTTATTTGGTTTTTGTTCCCTTCCGAGAAGTGTGAGTGCGAAGAACCCAGCACAAACGAGTCCAAACATTGAAAACGTGCCGACAAGTAACCTGAACTCGTTAAAAGGTATGCAAATCAATGAAATCCAAGTGAAAGACCCCATAAGCATGAAACTCGACGTCTGGAATATGTCATAATAACTTAAAAAGATTCTGGTGAGACCAAATCGTAATGATGGGCCACAGTAAATACTAAAGTAGCGATAAAAATAAAAATAAACGAACAAAAACGCTCAAGTTCCGTAGTGAACTTTGAACTCTTAATGAAATTGTAATATAATTCGATTTCTTTGGTTTGTTTATTTACATTTTCAGTCATAAATAATATTAATTGCGCTTTTTATTAATTACCTAATCAAATATCAACTTAGTTTTGTGTTTACAGTTCACAAGATCAGATTGATTCGATTAGCTCAAAGACGATTGTGACTGTATAGTTCATGACTTTCTAGTGAATTAAATGCTATACCTTTTATAATTATAATAGTTCTTTGTTTTATATATTTTTATATAACACTTACCCTGTGAATAATTCATAGAACTAATTCCGCTAATTTCGCCCGTTTGCCATGCTTAAAGTATAGATTTCATAC
>VNJT01018966.1:0-18891 GCA_008042655.1 Drosophila burlai
GTAAAAATTTCCTGTAGTAGCTTACATAAAAACCAAAAGATATGATTGTGATGACAAGTGGTTGAACTCGAAGTTTCCCTGCTGTTCATGCATTGTGTAAATGTTCTATCATCTGCGAGTGGCATGCTCCACTTTTCGGGGTTTTCCTGGAGCTGATAAACAATAAAACAAGTGACCTGCTAAGATAGTACCATACTTCATTTAAATACTTTAAGATTCCTGAATCATCGAGTGGGGTGGTGAAATTCTTTAATATTTTTAGAAACTCGCTCCTGTTGTCAAGGCCTAAGTGTAGATATAGGAAATACTGGAAGAATTATAAGAGTTCTTTATAAGCTCAATATAAAAGCAACTCTCTGTCTCCATATTAACCTTTATTCTACTACAAATCAAGCCCACGCTCATCAAAAAAATCAATACGCCAACAAATTTCAAAGTCGTGCTAGAAACTGACCATAAATTTTTGATTAGATCAACACAATTGAGAACAAGGACAACGTTTCGCTCAGACATTTAATATGTATTGATTTTTCAGTTTGAATCAATAAGAGAAACGAAAACTTGCTGAGAACCTACAAGAGAAAATGTAAAATATTATATGAAATACCTATTGAATTACGCCAGGAAAGCGAGATAATTGCATCAAAGGCATAGCGCCACATCCCAGTTGTCATCAGCTCAGCTGAATTCTTTGATCTTTGCTGTATAAACATGCTATACTATATATACTATATGAATCACTCATTGAAAGTCATATAAATACATATATCTGAGTACTTTTTTATATAGCAAAAAAGCCTTACAAGAGTGAGATCACATTAATGCATTGCCACAAAATGGAATTAAATTGGGGCGATAATGCATAGAGAATTCATGTAAAACATAATCAAGTGAAGGCGGAAATAATATATAAAATCAGCTACTGAAAGGAACGTGTGCTAAAAGTCTAGTAGAAATTGTATACATGTACTTAGCTCAGCCGGCAATGCACTTAATCATTGAAGTTGTGTAAACTAGCCAAAGTTAAACAGTTGTTCATTAATTTAGCTGGCAATATAATTAACTGCCCGGTTAACTATTAAAATAGCACACCATTAAGTCACATCCCTAATCAGAAAACGCTGAAAGAAAATCTGAATCGAAACCAATTTTAGACTTGAATTTGTAGACCATATTTGGGTATTAATTGGCCTGACAACGTGCAAGTTGAAGTTGAAGTTTAAACACTAAGGAAACCCCCTCACTAACCGAGAAACCAGTTTATCTTTTTCGCCAATAAATTTTTGGTTTCAATATATTTTTTTGCAACTTGTTTGGGTTTGTTTTATTGTTGTTGTTGCTTAAAACAAAACAAAGCGAATATCAAGGCGTCAGCGATTGCGTTGACCCACATTTAATCACTCTTTAAAAGCACTATAAAGAAGATATTAAATAAGCAGTATAAAATTTAAAATAAAAAATAATTTTTATGTTTCTCATTAGGTAACTCAAAAATACGCAGAACCAATACAAAGTTCAAACCAAAAATATGCGTATAATATGTGTATAGAAATAAACTTTTCAGATCTACGTCTGCAATTGTTTCCACCCTTTTGCGTCATTCCATGTCACGTGTGGGGGCGGGGTTCCTCACAAAAAAAAAAGAATATTTTTCTTCAAGGTAACATGGAGATTATACGCCAAAATGTGAATAAACAAAGTGCTTGAGCTTCTTGCATCTAAAAATATCAAGAAATGTACTCAGAATTTGAATATCTGCAAGTATCTTTTGAATTTTAGGATATGTTTTGGATTTTGAACTCTGTATAATATATAGTAAATAATATATAGTAAATGACAGATCTTTGGACCCAGTTTCTTGAGGGGGGTATAAATATATCTTTCCTTCACAGACATATAATAAATATTATATTCTGTTCATTCAATAAAACATTGTTTACATATCGTTTCAGATAGGAACTATCTGAAAATGAGATAAAGCAAATAGCAGACTAATCAAATTTCTCGGTGACATAGAAGGTCACAAAAGCAGATTTATAGGGCAAATACACAAAAAATCGTGATCTAGATTCGTTGAAAAATATTTATTTAATTTATTAACAGTTCTTACAGACGAAAATAATGAAAATAATAAAGAAAAGAGTAAATATATTAAGGAAAAGGTCCTTATTAATTTAATGTAAATATTTATTTGGTATCTTTTCCATTCTTACACAGAAAAATATTGCAAATAATATAAAAACAAGTTAATATTTCAAAGAAAAATAGTTATTTCATTTAATTTAAATAAATATTTATAAAATGTACTATTCATACACAGAAAAATCACTTGAAATAATAAAAAACTAAGTAAACATTTCATAAAATAACCCTAATTTACCTAGATCCCCAAAATCCTTAGATCAAATATTCCTGCTACCATAAAGTCCATTTACAATCCTCGCGCTTCTGAAAATCCCAGACTCAACCTTATCGCACGTGTTTCAATTTGCTTTTCAATAAAAGTTCGCGAAAATAATAAAAAGTTAAGCCTTTTTAAAGCCTTTTGCTAATTGCCTTGAGAAACCAGCGATATGGTAATTATTTTTGCTGAACCCAAATAATTTCGTACATATTGTTATCTGGCGGTGTCGTCACTTAAATTTTTTGTCCCTCGGTCAGGTGGTTGGCCAGACACGAGAGAGAGATACTATATAGTATATGTCGTAGTATAGCGGCAAATCCGACGTCACTTCCGAAGATTTTGCACAAAAATGTATATCTTCAGAGTTAGATAACAGAGAGATACAGAGATTTACCCTGAACAGTGGTCATGGGTTGTTAAGTATTAAAGCAAACAGAGTGAGTGATACTTGAACACTCAATCAAGGGGGAATTTGATATAGAAATAAGTACAAATTTATAAGTAGTATTAAAAACGATCTCTCACGAGTGTGGAAAATATTTATAAATTCAATTGAGTCAGCAGCAGCAGTGACAAATAATTATCAATTCTAAATCTAGAAATTACAAGGGACACTCCTTGCCCGCATTATCACTGAACACTTGATGTTTATTTAATAATACAGGTGTATATATATTATATTGTTTACATAACACACTAGCTGCTGCTCACTCTTACCTAACTCGAGTGCCACGCGCTCTTCAGAAGTCCAAACTGTGCCCAATGAAAATTACGTTACGAAAACCCGTTAAAATCCCTAGGGGCTTGGCCCGTCGTCATTAAACCAGGTTCAAGGTCAACACGAAAACAATTAAACCTCAAAAAAGCAGACCGCACTTTTTTTGCCACGTTTTTATTAACCCCGAACGGGAAATGCTAATCACCTTTCTAATCACAAATAATTACCAAAATCTGATATCAAAAACTCACCATCTTTGTGGTTTCGGTAGCCATGGCTCAAGATATATATACTATATAGTCTTTGGATGTCTGAAGAATTGCTTGCCCGCGAAACGATTATTTCATAATTTCCAACTCGCGGCGACGACAAAAACGTCTATTTTCTGTAGACAACGCTGTTTTTTATGAATATGTTGCTTCGACGACTAATTTGCGAATGCTACCACAACCGAATCCGATTTTCTTTAGCGTTCTCCGCTCTCCTCTCTCTACTAAGCCCTGGACAAAAGAAAATATCTGATAACTGTTTGTTTTTGCCGAGCGCGAGAGATAGAGACCAGAGACCGGAGACCAGCGACCAGGGACCCGGCGAGGCGAGTGTGAGAGTGCAAATACTAACGACGGTTACTCATCGAATGAGCGCAAATGGAGTGCGTACAGTGGAGCCTTGAGAGGTGGATTAATTAGAGTATAAATTAGTACAGGTGGCACCTTAAAATCTTGATTTTTTGACACATTCTGCAGGATGTTTAAATGAATTGTAAGGCATTTATAAAATAAAAGAAATAAATCAATTACCAAAATTATAGATTTTAAGATCGAAGCTAGTCAGTTTGTGCTAGAAAAGCAACTTCTTTTAGAAATGAAATGGAAAGGTATTTTTAGAAGATGATAAAATTAAATAAATAGGTATTTAATAGTTTATTAAAAGACCTTATCATTTCATTCAATAAAAACGACTTCTTAAATAAATATTTAAATTAAAAGAGAAGGTATTTCAATATTTCTTAAAAGACCTTGTTATTTCATTCCTAATGAGAGCTGGTTTTGGTAAGTAATTACTTGAATCTTGGCCACTTGTCTAACCTGAACAACAGGCTAGGAACCCAAATTTCAAACTCGGAGCACAAGAACAAACAAATTATACATTGAAATGCAAGCAAAACAAACAGAAATCGAAGGTTTTTTAGTAATCTCACTCAAGCAATATTTCCCCTGAAAATCTAATCTAATTACTCGAAAACTTTATAGTTTTTTAAATCAATTTAAACTTTAAAAGAATCTCCACTGTAGAGCAGTTGGGAATTGTGGATATTCGTGTTGTTGGGGTTGCCTGCAACCAACAACCACTGGTCGTCGTGACCTGACCTTCCCACTCACAACTCTCGCATTGACCTTAAACCACTCGCCGCCTGGCATGCAATATACTCGTTCATAGTAGTTTTTCCCCCTCACATTTTCCTCTCACCTCTGATGAAAGTCCATTCATGGAAAACGAAATGAGTGACGTCACCTGGCGTCGTGCAATTTGTGTGGCTTTTATGACTTGTTGTCATTTGCAGCTAAATGATGAAAGTTTTTCCTGGGGAAACTTAATCTCGTGCTTTGCGACTTGGCTCTCGAATTCAGAGAAGATAAAGAGATTAGTCGCAAAGGTAAATAAATTTGGTGAAATAATATTCGGAGAAGTCAGATAATGGTCATTTTCTGGATTTCCATAGAAGCTGATCATCTCGAATCTTAAGCTTTCTATGGTTCTCTCGCATCAGATTTTCTTCGGTGTTTCATCACCTACTCCCGATATATTTCTGACCTTGCAGGAAAGTAATAATATTTAAATTATATTAAATTTTAGCACAGTGAAGGGAACATATTAAACATTATTATTAATATAAAATGTAGCAAAAAGTAGTACAAATTTTTGTTTCTAGCAGACATTGGTAGATGAACTCTGCTGTTGATGCTGACCAAGATTAAATTCAACTTAAGGGTCGGATGTGACTGCTACACTGCGTTGCAAACTTCTGACTTGAATTATAATACCCTGCAAGGGTATAATAAATAATTTAGTTTAAATTTAAACAACGAAAATTAAATAAAAGCCTTACAGCTGTCTGCTTTGTTACGTATGTACATATATTGCGTTTCATATCTTTTACCATTTTTAAAAACGATTGAAAAAGAAATACATACATCATTCTACATTTTACACATTAATATACATCATGTGACGCCCTCTAGCGTCAACAATACGAAGCAAATGCCTCAAAGTGCATGAAACACCCTGTGTCAGTAGGAAATAAATTGCCAGATTTTAATTTTTAAATATTTAAAATATAGTAAACGTGTTTATGTTTAATTTCAAATGAAAAATATAATTTTAAATTTTATAATTTATAATTTTTCATTTGAAATATATAATTTATAACTTTCAAATTAAAAATATAATTTATATAAAAATCAAATTTAGATGTCAAGGTTATAGAGCAGCTGTAAAAAATATTACAATTATAAAACATTTATAAGACAATGAATTATATTTAAATAAAAATCTTACATCAGAACCACTCGAAAATAAATATAATTGAATAGTTTTTAGAAGTCTAATATCATTCTGGCTTAAACTTAGTATCAGAAATAAATACAACAATCACAAAAATAATAAAGGCAGAAAACCAAATCGAAAGTTAATTGGATATTCGAAAATGTTGTATACTGAAACGGAACCTATTTATACAAAAAACACTTCAACTAAATGATTAAACATTCTTCCCTTGTTAATCAACTGCAGATCCTTAGAAAAAATGTTCATTAACAGGCCATATTAAATTTCGAGAAGGGAAGGGAAACAGACGAAACGGAAGTAAATTTCATTATTTTGATTTGCAACGAGATCAATCTTTCGCCTAGTCATCCTCCTCGATGAGGATGATGATGATGAGCAAGCTGGCATAGGGATCAGGCGCAGCCGCAGCGGCCGTCGCCGACCGTCGCCGACCGTTAACACCCATGACAGACTTCCTTTTTTTAAAAGAAAGGGAGAGAGCGAGTTGAGTAAACCCCAAAAAATCGCAACCCTATAGAAAAATGTATATAACTCCACTAGAGCTCATGCTGCTGTCAGCCGGTGATTGCAATGGCAACGACGATGATGATGATGATGCTGCATTGTGTGAGCCCCGCCGACAGCGACTCCGACTCTGATTCCCGGCAAGGATAACGAACTCTGCGAGTCCCGGAGAACCGAAAACCCTCACTCGTCTACCCTTTTCACGGCATTGAATTTCCCCCTTTTTTTTGTAGGCCGACGTCGTCTCGCATTTGTTTTTGTTTTGTCCTCGGCGGAGATTTTTTACCAGCGGGTTGAACCGTTTTTTTTTCGCGCAGCTGCTTTCGGGGTTTTACGGTTTTTGTGAATTGCCGTGTAAGTTGATCGCCACTTGATGTGGGAAAACCACTCCAGAATCGACTTTTTCTCTGGCAAAGAGAAGTGTAGGTGTTGGAGATCAATTGGGAAACCAGAAATTAGCTTTCCAAAGTTACATTGATTCTAGAAAGTCTGGAAAATCCAAAAATATGTTAAAGCTACCTTCTATCCATCACTCCTCATCCCCCTTTTTTTTTCTCTATTATTTTTTTTTTTGCTAGACCCCAGGGAAGTGGTGTTCAGAAAACCGTAAGTAATTGCCGGGATATCCGTGCAAATATTTTCTATTTTTGCCCTAAAAAACCCTACAGTTTTTGGACGAAACAAAAATTATAGCTAACCCTCCCCTCGTTTGTAATTAAAAAAAGAGAGAGAGAAGGTCTTCGGGTTCAGTGTGCAAAAAAGGCTAGATGAGGAGCGTGATTGTGCAATGATCGGGAAACGAAATCTGAACTTTAATGGCAATCTCTCTCCGCCTTCCCGAAATTGTTTGATTGAGTGTGGAGCAGCAGATGATGTACTCTATAATCAATCCCAGATCCTAGACAGATCTCCGGAGGAGTCCATGCAAATTAGGGGTTGACTCACGGCTCTCTCCTGATCTCTCTGCTCCCAATTCATTTGTCCCTCCTTAAAAGTCTCAAATTAGTTGCGCATCTTGTCCCGGTTCCCCTGCCTTGTCTTTTTACCTATTTTTTAAGGTTGACAAAGGAAAAAGGGACGACAAAATCCTGTAAAAAAAATCTACGGTTCTGAACAAGGCGCCTTTGGCAAGAAGGGAAGATCTCTTTTTTTTTGTTACCTGGCCCCTTCCTGACATTTTCCCATATATCTACAGTTCATTCACCTTAGGCTAAGGCCAAGAGATCATCGGGATGGTTTGGGCGTTGCATCAGCTTCGAAGATTAGGTTCAGTCTGTCGGATCACTCAGGAAATAATGTGTGTTCTTAAATTATTATAGAAAGGGTTAAGGGATCTAAGCTGCTAAAATGGATTGCCCATGGGACAGTTGCGTGAATTAATTCGTTATGGAATAATGATGGAGTAATGCTCGGAGTATGAGAAAAAAGAATAACAGTTTATTCCGAATTCAAAAATATAATAATAATGAAGACATTTTAAAATTATATCATAAAATAATCCATGTACATATATTAAAAAAAACATATTTCAAAGACCAATAAAGTTGTTTACAAATTTTCGTTACCGATCGTTTTAAAATTGGGAAGTTACAGCACCGCAAATATGTATAAGATATTTACTGAGGCTGGATTAGAGTTCAGCGATTTTTTAAACCTGCTTAATTCATTTGCGCTACATTATTTTAAAAACCTATGTTGTTGGGAGTTCGATCGAAACAAAATGCCCATTGACCAGATAGGCCTTAGTAACCAATTGAAAATCGTTTAGATAAACCCTATTTTTAAATGCTCTGTGGGTAACTTTGACATATATTTAAAATAGGATATATACACAATAACATTTAAATTCTTTAATTTATGATGATTATTATTATTTCAGTAGTCTTATTTAAGCACAATGCAAGTAGAACTCTTGATTAATTATAGAGATTTAAATAATAAAATAAAGGTTTCCATTTTAAGTACAAGAAATTACTTTTTTATGTATTTTTTAAGTATTCAATTAATTAATAATGCAATGTTTTTAATTATTCTTCTGTTTTATTTAGCAAAGAAATAAAAAAACATACTTTACTTTAAACTTTACTGGAATTCCTATTGAAAGCTAGTTTTTAATTACTTCAAATTGGCTTAAAATATACTTGTACATATATCACATTTCAGCAAATGATAGTGATAATTTTCTAATTCCTACCTTACTCAACCTTAATTTTATTTAAATTTATTCCAAAAACCGTTCTCTCAATTCAAACGATTTTTAAATAACAAAATGCAAATGAGCAGGAGATTTAAAAAAAAAAAAAATAATAAAATAAAACCTCTGACAGACAGGCAGAGGATCAAACAAAAACCAAGGAACTGCAAACCAAATGTCCTTTGAGAGAGCAAAGGAAACACCAAGGAATCCGGGAAACACACACAAAAAAAAGCGCGCCAATTTCTTTATATATATGTATAAATGTACAAAAAAAAGGAAAACATGACTAACAAAGGACAGAACGAGACGAAGGAGATCGCAGGAGCGCTGCTCAGAAATCCGAGTTGTTCGGGCTGTCTGGGATTATTGCGCAAGGCCAACTTCATGATGACGCTAGAGCGCAGATCATGACGATTGGGATAATGATGATAATGATAATGCTGAGCCTGTGTGTTTGCACAATTTGCCGGCACACAGACATATACAGACGACAATCGGAACAATAGGGAGAGAGGCTGAAGGCTGAAAGGCAACCCGTTTTTTAAGGGTTCCCAAACCAACAACAAAACAGCCCGCCAAGGGGATGAACATCACATCCTCATACTCCTCTGCCTTGCCCTTCTGCCAAGCTAAATTACGTTTCACCCCTTTGTAAAACTCTAAAAAAAAACGTAAACGAAAAACGTAATATAAAAAAAAGAGGCGAGAGCGATCGCTTTGCTTTTTCGCTTTTTTCGCAGCAGCCGCTGTCAGGCCAAAGGAAATTTTTAAAAATTATTTTCGGCGCATTTGGACGGGGAATTAGTCGTGGAAAGTGCGTGGCCGGATAAGCAGCATCGCTCCGAGAACAAAATTCTTCAAAAACTCTTGAAAGTTCCTTCAGTTCCTTAAGTTTTTTTTTTCAAAACCAAGACCAAGATAAAGATTTTTTAAAGATTTGTTAACAAGATAAAGAATAAGAAATAAATTGTGATAACTGAGAACAGATTTTCTTAAAAATCTACTAAAGTTTAAAAACATACAACAACACATTTTGTATTAGAAATACTGTACAAATATTAAGGATTTCTTCAATTCCATATTTTCAAAATTATAAATAATTGTTTAGCTAAACAACAACAATTTAAGAATTTCTTCAAATATTCCTCACATTTTCTAAGGATTTCTTTTATTGAACACAAAATTCAATAAAATAAATACAAATATTTGGGACTACAAATTAAATATTTTAAAATTAAATAAGAAATATTAAGTCCTTTAAAATGACAATCAAAGAACATAAAATACCAAAGGAACGGGAACTTTTCAAATTCCACTTCAAAAACATTTTAATTTTCAGAAGGAAATCCTAGAAAAATTTCAAAAAGTGCGCGGCAAAATTAAATGCAAAATAAAAAACGTCTAAAAATTGATGCTAAGCACGTGGTCCTAACGAATATTTTCGATTTTGCGCATTTGAAACTTTAAAATGTGAAAAGAGAGAAATGGTGAGAGCGAAAGCGAACCAAAAACCCAAAGCAGACGCCGCGTGGAGAGCATAAAAAAGTGTGAAAAATGCCGACAAAATAAAATAGCAAAAGGAAACTCATGAAAATCAAGCTCGCATTTAATTATGGGCTCCACAAATCAATTGTTTAAAACAAAAAACGTTGCACAAAAAGTTTCAACAAAATTGTAAAAAACCAAAATTAAAAAGAAACGGAAGATAAGTTTACCAAAATTTAAAAGAAAAATTTACTTATAGCTAAATTGGTGAATCAATTCATTTTTTGGTAAGCTTTTTCGAACGCAAAATTTACACAAAAAATTGGCACAACCCATTGGATTACTAAACAAAATAAACTATGTGAAATTGTTTAAACAAATTGAGATTATGCAAGTGGAAATAGTTTCTAAATTCAAAGCGAAATTAAGGCTTTTTTGCTGAATGTGTGCGTGTAGAGACAGCAGACACTTTTTCAAAGATGGCCGCTGGGAGTGAGAGCGAGGCGGTTGTGACGGCGGTGGCGGGGGGTGGTTGAGCCCGGCGGGTGTGGGGAGAGGGGGTGGCAAGGGCTGTTGCTCTTTTTTTTTATTGCGAAATAAACCTAATTAAATGGAATTGTTTAATATTTTCTATATTTTTCCTATATTATTTACACATATTTACATTTTTGAAATATTTTGAAATATATTTTAAAACAGTTTGCAAAACATAACTTTTAAACCACTATTCTAATTTAATAATTTAAAAAAGAAGATAAAAAATATCCTTTTCTACTTGTGCTAATCCCCTGATCCCCTTGCAGGGTATTATAATTTTAGTCAGAATCTTGTGAAGCGGCCTATAAATCATATATATTCTTTATCAGCATCAACAGCCAAATCGATGTAAACATGTTTTAAAGACAAATAAATTTAAATACAGATTTTGAAATTTTATAAGGGGTTACATCATAAAAATTATACTCAGCCCCCTGACCTTATTGCAAACTGAAATTGCCTACTTTTCCTTCCTTTTTTAAAAAAATAAACCTATAAAATAAATGGGAAAATTGGCACAGAAATTGTATTAGATTTAATATTAATTCTACAACACGTTTTTTTCCTTATACCACCCAAATAATAAAATAATAATTCTTAATACGACGGTATTTATGCCAAAAATAAAAAAAACATGTGCTAAATTTCATACACAATATTTCATAAAACCCATTACAATTGGTCCAATTTATTCTTATTTGCTAAAGCCCAATGGGATTATGTACTTAAAAAAAAATAGTACAAATTTATTTTAAACAACAAAATAAAACGGATACCGTAGTAAATCAAGATGTGTACAATAACATTAATTTAATTCCATTTATGTAGGTTTATTTAAATGTTTTTTAACATACAGGGTCATGGTTTTCAGATATAAATAAATTAAAAATAGCTTTAGGGTAATTGTAAATGAATTCTATTCTCGAAACGCCTTTTTATAATTTTTCTATTTTCAAAATGTTTCATCGGTGAGAAAATTCATATGGACAATAACATCCTTGACTCTTTTTAAAATATTTATTTTATTTTTTCCTGGATACTCATCTGAACTTAAACGTCAAATCTTCTTCTAGCAAAATCAGATCGATCATATGGCTTATAATTTGTACCTAAAAAATATTTAAAATAAACTAACAATGCTTAATCTTCACAAGTGTTAAGGAACATCAATCCTAATTCAACACAATATAGCATAACAGAATTTTTAAAATATTCTTCTAAAATATGATTATAAAATCTAATTTCTGATGAGCTTAAATTTAAATTAATCATATTTTAGATTTACAATATACTAAAATATAGCTACAACTTTTACTATTCGAATTAGAAATCATTTTCGGATTAACAAACGCCATTTTAAGCCACCAAAAATGAAAACAAAGAACAAACCCCGAATCCACCCCTGGCGGTAGTAGCAAGTAGATCGGCGGAATAGGCCGGACAGGACAGCCTGTCGACTCACCGACTGACCATGCCAAGCCACAGAATGCCACACACACACACACACACCGAGTGTGTGATGGGAACAACCCCTAGGAATGGTATGCCACCACCAAACAACTCTACCAGAACTCAACAAAAATCGAATGGAATGGTCAACCGGAATGAATTATGCCAAAAAGCAACAATAACACTTTAGTGGTAGTCAGCCAGGGAAAAAAGGAGGGTAATTGCTATGTTGTGTAGTGTTGTGCTGTGTGTGTGTGTGTTTGTGTATGAAAAGACCTTGTGCTGGTCAGTAAAGGTAGAAAACTAAACTGGCCAATGACCAACGGGTATGGGGAACAAAATGGCAAATTTGAGACATTATCACAAACAGCGAACACTATGCAGTTGAGTGCAGAGTTAAGCCTGGAAAAACTATTTGAATATTATAATGTTTTTATGGTTATGAGGAAATATAAATATATTTAAATAAGACAGAGGGCTCATGCTTTTAATAAATTTGGTTATGGTTGATCAGCATCGAATTTGCAATTCAATTTTCCATTTTTGTATCACTGTTAAAGTAAATAAGAACATGAAAAATATCTTAAACAATAGAGAATAAATATATGTTGCTTATATAAAAACTTATAAACACTTTTTTTTTAGTATTAAATAAAAATTTAAATATGTAAAAGGAACTTGGAATACGAATACAATGTTTTCTTATCAGCAAAGTGTAAACTCTTAAATTGTTGCTTTTCCTACCGTATCTGAAAACTAAATTAAAACTGTTATAAATCTTGTCACATTCGGTGATTCAATTGCATTTATAGCTTCTGAGATTTTGATTTTTTAAAAAGCTGATAAATTCTCCTATACATATCCTTGATTGACATAAAAATTGGGCTATTATATTTATAAGTTTCTTGTTTCCAAGAGTCCAATTTGTAGACAGATTAGGTTTGGAAAATGTAACGATTAAAATCGCATCTTACTATTGTAATAATATTATATATTGTATTATATATAATTAATATTATAATTTTAAGAAATCTGGACTAAATTTGACTTAATTTGATTTACTTCATTGTATTCAGCTAACTTATCTTGCTTAATTTAGGAAAGATTATTACAGAATATATCGTTTCTCTGCCGTTGATCATCTGAATATTTTAAGCTTGCACTTTTTTCACATATATTTACAACATAAAAAAATATTTAGTAATTATTATTGTCAGTTCCTTAATCATAGAATTTTTTAGATTTGATGCTTACAACTATAAACAATACATATCAATTGGAACATGGAGACTTTTTATTTAAAAAAATCTTTAACTGAAAAAAATCTTGGAATTTTATAACTAATCATGTTTCTCTAGTGAAGAATTAAAGAATGAGTTCAATATTTTGCCGTTACAGATTCTAAAAAAATTATATATTTCTCTGAACTTTAAAAGTAATTTAATAATTATTTAATAATACAATTATTTTATTTTCAAACCTACAAGATTACTTCAAATAAATAAATCAAAATATATAAATAAGAAAAATAATTGCAAGGAAATCAGGAAATAGTTACAATAACAAGTTTGTCAGAAAAATATTTCAGAATTAAATGCTTAATCATTACTAATCAATATTTAAAACTTTTCTAAGAAACATTTAGTACTTTCCTTAAATTAAAAGTCAGTGTATCCATAACTTCAATATTTCTGTACTTAATTAGACATCTACATACCAATTAATAATTAAATTTATTAATTCATTCTATATTTCCTCTTCAACCTATATAAAAATAAACCATTAATAAAACACTTGTCCACCAACCTTTTTCACAAAAACCCTACAATTAAAAATCACAAAAATTCCCCACTGATTCGAACTTTGGCTCCGATGTCGGATCAAACAAATCTATAAATAGAGGAAATGCATGGCAAGATATTTTCCAGCAATTAAGAGCGAGTGTCCGTCACACGTGCGTACACCTGAACTTTGCCCCCCATAAATTGCCCATTCCATTCCATTCCATCACTGCTGACGGACTCCTGCTGCTGCCCTTTTTCCTCGCCACTACTACTGCCAGCGATCAAATTGGAAGGCATGAAAATGCATTTTCCATGTTAGCTGCTATTCAAATTGCTTAATTGCGGCATTAAATATGCAGAAAAGTAGGCAAAAAGAGCGGAAAATATTATCCCGAGCAGGCAAACAGGCGAAAGGTGGAAGGTGGAAGGGAAGGCCTTCTCGTGCTGACCAAATTGCTCTGCGGCAAGTGTGGAAATATTTCGTATCAACAGACATTATTTCGCTTGACAGTTTTTACCGACAACCCCCTGAATATACCGCTCCCCCTCAGGTGTCAAAGTGACACCTGAGTTGCCACACACACACTCAGCAAATACATATATATCCCATCTTTTGCGTAACAATCCACGAAAAGGTTGAAAGTCGAAGTCAGGCAGAGGCAAAAAGCCACAAGTCCATAGGTAGACCCATTCCTATATCCAAATGGATTCTGGATTTTCTCTCACATTGTTTCTCTCGCTTTTTTTACCCGATTTAATTGACGAGTGCTGGTGGGCAGGATGTGTCAAGTGCGAAAAGAGCCAAGAAATAACCCTAATAGAATTTCCATTTATGTCCATTAGTCCTTGGCAACTCACTCGGCCGAGTATAAAGAATAAATTATGGCATTGCAATTTGCTAGGAGGATTGATGGTTTCAATTTACATTAAATTAAGGCTGACATAATTAATATAAAGCCCGAATGAGGTTGGAGATAAAATGGCTTAAAAACATATATGGAATAATGTCATTTATGAGCTTGATGAAATATTTACGTGCATATATTTATAATTTATAAGGAAATATGATCAACTAAAGACATAAATCTATAACTAATATCAACATCAATTTAAAATAACTTCTACATTATTTACATTAATTCGAAACTTTCTTTAACCAAAACAAAACATATTTAACCAATATATTTCCTAGAAAATCTACCAAATTTATTTTACCATCACTAAAATATAAATATTTTCAATAAATATTATTTAAAAAGAATGTTTTTATATACATAACTAATCAAATATATTTACATTAATAACTCGAACTTGAGCATGTTATATTTTAACCAACTAAAAACAGCTACTTAAACTCAATTCATTCACCCAAAGCATACCTAAAACACTTTTTGAAACAATAAAATCACACATCCTTTCCTTTTTCAACCCTTAATATTCAATAACTTATCACAGATTACTTTAACTTTACCACAAAATCCTTAAATTAAACCCAAACCCTTATCAGATTGTCTTAACTTTTACTCCCACCTTATCTGCTTATTTTTCTCACACAATTCCAATTAGCCAAAATAACGAATTTCGAAAAGCCAAGTGTCTGAATTAAACTTGAACCAAAAAGTTGCAGCTCGAAAAAGAAAGGTAAACATGATTTTTCCTAGCAAATCAATTAGAGGAAATTTACCCTGGAAAAGTTGCAGGTTAAATTGTTGAAAATGTTAGCCGTTTTCCCCGAGATCCATCAATGCGCAGCCCTTCCGATGGAAGCCAGCCACTTGGCACGGAATTACAAATGGCTGAGAGTCTTGGCTGGCTGTCAGTTTGGGTTTCAGTTGGCTGTTTGTTGTTTTGCTGTTTGCTATTTGCTGTTCTGCTGCTGTTCTGTGACTTTTTAACCTAATGAATAATAAATTGGCCCAATTGTCACGCAAAAACAATGCCGCGGAAAATAGATGGATAAGGGTTTTTGGGCATATACCCAGCCCGAAGGAGATGATGTCAGGTCGGTCGTCTGTTAAGTTTCCTTTTCCCCAAATTGTAGACACATTTTCCTCGTTGTTGTGTTTTCTTTCTTTTTTTGTTGGGAAGGAAGTGTCGCCTTCGATAGATTTTGGCATTTGTTACAGAGCGCAACTAGCATTCACCTGGGAAATCGTGGCAGGCATCTTGCAATGATTAGCACCTGGGTTTCCTTCGAGCTTCGAGCCTTTCCGCCGCCGTTTCCTTTTTTGGGGCGCCCACTTGCATCTCCCCGGGCAAAAGTCAAAAAGTAATTAGCATATTGAAATGCCTGTGAAGGCCTCCTTGTTGCCTTTCTCCCGAAACATCACACTGAATAATTTAGACAGCATATTTGATGCACTTGGCAAGCGCTGCATTTCCCCACTTCTTTGCCATGTTGCGTGTTGCATGTTCCATTTAATATTTAATTGCGAAAAATCAATGGGTTGCGCGAGCAAAGGGGTTCGATTGGGCGACTATCTATCTGGGCCCCCTCTTGACTCCTCTTAAAAGCGTGTCAACATCTTGTCAATCACAATTTGCTAAATAAAATGTAAATGTCACACAAAGCTCACGGAAATTTAGTTTGGCAAATGTGCTGATTGTGTTTTAAGTTTGTGGTCGCGAATAATTGAAGAGCGGCGCGGGGTTGCCTAGATTGATGTGGGATATTCTCTGGGGGAAGGATCAATCCAATCGATTAAAGCTTGAAAAATAACTACGAATATACTGTGAATGTTGAGGAAGGAAAGGAAAAATTCAATAAACTAAGAAAATTCGAAGCATATTGATTATTTACCAAAATAAAACCATAAATTTGAGTCTTTTCTAATCTTAAATCGGATTTTTATTTTTTTTTTTAAAGACTGCTAGCATTTTTTGTATCTGAACAGAATTTCTTTAGGTAAATTTATTTAAATAAACCTCTTGGAATACATTTATTAAAACGAATTAATTTATTTACCTTTTTGAGGGATTTTCTAGAAAAATTATTTTCAAACTAATCATAAGAGCAATATTTAAAATAATCTGGCTACTTCTGTGGCCTTAAAGCCATTACAGTTTCCCTTCCTAGCTCATACATATGCATATATATCGGTCAGCGATTCTATTAAAATACATTTCACAACAAAAAAATAACCCTTTTAAACAATTAAAAACTGATTTAATAAGGCTATAATGCTAAATACCATTTACCCCTGCCTCTAGGGGCGTTCCAACTATGGTATTTATAATAAACAACAAGAAAAGACAACTATAAATGAAAATTCCAAATTTTACATAATTTACGCCTGCGCAATATGAAAACTTAATGTTCCGGGGCCACAATAATCGGCTTTAGGACGCGCTCATTGGTCGCCGGCTGACAGGAAGCCGAACGAAAGCCGAGCGGCTGTCGTTTGCATAACACGCATACGCCGCATAGGCTTAAAGGATAAAAGCCGCCGTCAACGAGGGATGTTGTTTCCTTGTTTGGCTTTCGCTCGACTCGCGACAGGACTTCGTTGCATGTCCGGCAACTCGTGCGTTCGTGTGGCATGCCTTGGCAGGCTGTTTTGCCAGGATCACAAGGATACAATGTCAGCGGCTGGACAACCGTCTTGCAGTTCCGGTGCGGCTCTCACACCGTGCAGACGTGTTGGCCTGCCTATAAAATAATAATAAGTAAATCCCCACCAACTTGTGTGTAAATCTCAAAAGTGTTACAGTCCTTTGGCTAAATTTTTGGTTTTATATAAGAGTTCCTGGAAACGGACACTTATATAATTTTGATTGTTGCTCAGAAAGCCCTTTATTCATCAGCTGGCTTTCGAGCAATAATTGAAACCAAATAAGTGACCCTGACATCGTTTGAAGTGTAATCTAGTTGTTGAATGGTAAGTGTTTTTTCTAAACTAATCCTTAGTTGCTAATGTAAGTTAAATAATTAACAAAATTATAACAAGAATCTTGTCGTTAGCCCTAAGACCTTTTAAGTCTTTTAAGTTTTTAAGTAATTATTTAATACACTAAGATTTTAAAGCCCCTGAAAAAGGAATAAAAAAATTGAGTTGCAAAAGTATTCCTTGTAAAAGAAACAAATTTTCACCGAATTTGGTACCAGGAAATATATATTTTTAGACATATTTTAAAGAATTTTAAAAACCAAATGATTTCTGGTTTGGGATATTTTTTATTAAATTAATTTTAAAGTTCTTTAATATTATGAAATTACCTGTTAAATATTTATATTCAATTTACTATAATTTTTTTTATTGTAAATATTTTTGTAACAAGATTTTGGCCTTCTTTTCAATTGATTCAATCAAACGAGTTTCTTTGAAATATTTTTAAAACAGAACAGAACTACCTTTTATTTGTTGGGCGAATAAATTTTAACACTTAATATATTTTATTTCTATTACTTTACTTATACTAGATTTGTAATTATTATAAAAAATATATAAAACAATTTTATGTGTTTAACAATGAATATAAGGCAAAAACCTCTTTTGTACTGGTTTATTTCAGTTTTTTCTTCTTTTTTTAATACACAATTCTTTCTCACATCAATAAACGTGCACGTCTAATTAACCTGTTTGTGTGATTACCCTATTTATATTTTATCTTAGTTAACAAAAAATCAATCAGCTGAAATAGCAATACAATTATAGAAAGGAAGTTAACACTATTTAGTTTATAAATAAAGCATTACCACAATATCGACAAGATATCACAATCAAAAAAAAAAAAAAGTGTTTCTTCGCTTGGTTCATTGTGCCCCGAAAAAATAATAAAACATTTCCTATTGCTCTGAACTCGCCCGCATTGACAACAAGCAAAGACGACTTCCCCCTTGCAATTAGTCACCAGAAACCAGAGCGTCGTTGAACTTTGTTCAACTAAAAACAATTGTCAAACGCACAAAAAGTGCCCATAAAAGCACCCACAAATCGAAGCGACCTTCACATTGAATGCGTCTAAGAGTCGACGAGTGTCAATGCACCTGACAAGCGGACAAGTTTCGTGTTTTGTTATTATTATTTATATTCGGATTCGGTATATTCGCCTGTCAACGACAGACAATGGCCCACAAGCGATAGGTTTTTATAGCCAATTTGCTTTGTGAATTAGCATTTTTAGTGCGAAACTGCCGCGATCAGTGAACTCAACGGGGATGGGATCGGGTTTTCTGTTTTCGGTTATTAAGGAACCAAAGTCAAGAACTATTAGCAATTCTTTAAGCGTGTTTTTGGGTGATCTA
>VNJT01018968.1:0-89899 GCA_008042655.1 Drosophila burlai
TTGTGGGGTAAATTATTAAAATACCCGTGCCGAAATATTTGTAAGTATATATATTCAATTTTGTGTAAATTGCCCGTAGCGATCGTCGAGCAGTATTGTATGTATTGTATTGTATGTATGTATATAGGAGAGTGTAAATAAATGCAAGCGGAACACAGTGAACGAAGAGAAATTCGAAATGGGAAGTTTCACTGTGGCTTGGCATATATTTAAACACTTTGGAAACACGGAGTTTTATAGAAATTAAGGAATTAAGGAACCATAATTCGGTACTCGGAATCGGAATTTATTAGCTGCCGTAGTGCCGGATTAATCGGACTTGGATTTAGGCAATAATCATGCAGAGAAGTTAGACGAACTGGGTTTCGAAAAACCTAACTGCATGACCGGCAGCAATAATGTAATGGTTACTTATCTTGTGCGGTGTTAAAGCCACCGTAGCTGCTGGACTGGAATTATCCGGCTCGAAGGACCAAATGTTCGGAGGGGGATGGCTTTAAGCTGACACACTCGATAAGTAAAACACGGAAAGAAACTTTCGGGGTATTACGCGACGTGCGTCTTTATTTGTGTAATGGTAAATTAGTACTAACCAAGAAGAAGGCTTAAATCTAGCTTGGGAGAGCGGAGGAAAGTGCAGTGGAAGAGGGAGAGAGAGAGCGAGTGTACGGGATCACACTGCCTCCGGAAAATAAACGCCCTTCTGGCGTGAACAAGCATTAAATTCTTAGAACGCCAAACTATGTATTAAAGTATTACTACATTCCATATTATATTAAAACAAGTCTCTCAAAATAAACATAAGTTTAGGATTTTATATATTATATGTATAATTTATATAATTTTCTCCCATAAAAATCTTAAATTAACTGGAAAAAAAAAGTAATATTTCCTAGCTAGTTAGTTTACTAACAACCAAGGGCTTAGTCAACAAGAATTCTGGGCTATTTTTTCCGCTATGAAGTTCTGACCAGTTCCGATCTCTCCACTTTGCCAGTCAGCCAGCCAGGCAGTCACTCACTTATTCAGTTGAGCTCTCACAGCTTAATCAAAGCAATTTGCGAGAGGTTAACCCTAACAACCCGAAAACCCCTGGGGAAAGGGCATCAACAAAAAAATGCAGATAGTTGCCGCTTCTGGCATATGAGTCCTCGCTGCTGTGTCCCTTTTTTTTTTGTTGGTTTTGGTGTCCTTTTTTTCCCAACGTTGGTCTTGTTTTTTGTCAGCCTGAATTCTCAAAAATGTCTAGTGTGGCTGCTGCTGTGCCGTTGGTGGTGCTGCTGTGGTTATTGTTGTTATGTATGTGTTTGTACAACGCCTTGAATGCGGCTTCTGTTGTCGGTTGTCGTTAGCCTGTTGCTGCTGCTGCTGCTGCTGCTGCTGCTGCTGCTGCTGCTGCTGATGCTGTTGCTGTTGCTGCTGTCGGTGTTGCTCTTGTTTCACTATCAACGCATTCCTTTTGGCCCCACTCGCCGCGATAAAAATTTATTGAGCCGAGGCCTCTGGGTCTCCGTTTCAGCTTCCATTTCAGTTAGCATTTTTTTCCCCTTTTCATATGCTCTAGGTGAAGGTAATACAGACTTTAGTTTGATCTTGCATTGAAAGATATATTGTACATAAGTATAACATGCCCTAAGTAATTATTTCGATGAAGAGAAAGTTGAAATTAATAGAAATAGAAAGTTGGCTATCAATATAATTAATTTCTTTACGATTAATAAACAACATTTTAAGCGAATATTTCGACACTTATAGAGCCTCTTAAAAAGATCGATAGTTAAAACCATTGGAATCGATAAAAGACTGAAATTAAATCTTTTTTTTTATTTCGATTGATTTTCATAGATTATTTTAAAATTATTTATGCATTTTGTTTAAAATTCACATTTTAATCGGTACTTTCGATAAATAAAAAATGTATTTGTTTATTTATTATTTTTAAATTAGGAATAAAACTTTTGTTTCTTGTTCCCATAGAAAGGCTTAATATCGATAAGTAATTAACATTTAGATCGATAATTTCGATATATTTCTTGTTGCTTTAAAAAGAGTTTGCTGTGAACTTTTAAGAGTATTATAACTTCGACCTTTACTTGGTTTCCTTACTCGTTTCCTCTTTTTTTCCTTGTTGTTAATTTTTTGTTTCGTTCTTTTTGGTTGTTTATTTTTATTGTTGCCGAGGTGTTGCGGCTGTTTGCTGTTGCTGTTGTTGGTGTTGGTGTTGCTGCTGCTCCTCTGACTGTTGCCGCTGCGTCTCGAAATCAATTGAGTTTAACTGCTTTTAATTTACTTGGAATTTGTGCGGCTTTAATGGATTTATGTCGGCTTATGTTGCCCCAGCTACAGGTGGCTTGAAAGTGTTGCTGCTTCAGATGATGCCTCTGTTGCTGCTGCTGCTGCTGCTCCTACAGTTGCAGTTGCACTCACTGGCTGCTGCTGCTGCTGCTGCCGTGTGTCAGAGTGACTTGTTCCTTGCTGCCTCTACACAATATTAAAATTTATCATGTGCTAAAAACTTATCAATTAAATATATGCATAACATTGTTCGGGCTTCAGGTTGCTGCTGCTGCTGCTGCTGCTGCTTCGGCTGCTGTTGCTGTTGCTTGTTGCTAGTTGCTCGCCCGGCAGCAACATCAATCAAAATACAGGCATCAAAATGCAGCCGCTCGCAATTTGATGTCGCGACTGCAATTTAGACATGCCTTGCCATGTTATTAACTAATTACAGGCGACTAATCTAAAACGCCGCCATGCAGCCGTGCAACAGGTGCCCATGCATCATCCCAGCAACATTGCAACATTTCAGGATACACCATACAGCAGGCACTCCGGCTTCGGCTTCGGCCTCGTCCAGCTGCCTAATGAAAAGTGACATCTTGGCCACGACTAGGCCCAAACTGTCAACGTCTCCTTGTCTCCTTTGTCTGCCAGTTGTTGCATCGTCCGTGGTGCCTCTCCCTGCTCCCTGCTCGTGCTCGTGCTCGTGCTCGTGCTCCTCCTGCCTCGTTTGCATGTCTTGTCATTCGTCATTCTGCTGGGCTCAGGTTCAGGTTCAGGTTCAGGTGCAGGTTGCTGCTCAGGTGCACGTTGCCAGCAGCCAGAAGATGTCGCAGCCGAGGGACCCAGGCTTGCATAACATTTAGCTGCCTTTGCTGGACGGGGGGCCCACCCGCTAGATGGCTTCGGACACATGTTGCCCATGTCGCTCATGTCGCTCATGTTGGTCATGTTGCTCATGTCGCTCGTGTCGCTTGTGTCGCTTGTGTTGCCCGGCACGCACACACCTACAGTGCTTGACAAAATAATAGTGATTATCAGTGATTTATTTAGAGGTTTTGAGTGATTTCTTAGAGGGCATTGGGGGTTTCTATTTAAACTCACCAGACTCTGGTTATCCACAACTCAGATACTATCCAGCTCAGAGTACCAAAAATGCATTGATTTATTTAGAAGTTTGATGGATTCAAGTGATACGTAACTCTTAAGAAATCGTAATATGTCTACCCAGATTTTAAGGCCTGCTGGATAGTTCAGTATTGGAAAATATATTTCCAAATCTTAGCTAAACACTTGCCCTGGTCTGTTTCTCTTTATATTGTGACTGTTTGCCGGAAGCAGATTCTGTGTTAATTACAAAAGAACTGGCCCCAGTCTCGACTCTTTCGATGATTATGATGTTGTTGTTGTTGCGTTGACATGCGTTGCTAAACGTGCCGCCTGTGGTTGCGCCTCCCACCCTCCCCCATTACCCCCTCTCTGCGGAAAAGAGACCCCCCTCTGCCCCCTTCTATACAACGCATTCAAATGAGGCCTCTGAGCCTCAGAGACTTGATTTCCTTCCTTTAGCCAAACGACAGACAGACGAACAACTTGCGGCTTGTGGCATGTTGCAGATGTGGCTGTTGCTGTTGCAGTTGTTGCTTTTGCTGCTTTTGCTGTTGGTAGATTATGAAAATTAGATATACAAATCAGCAAACGAACGGATGCTCGACGGCATCACATGGGGCAGCATCAGCATTTGATGCGTACAAGATCAAGCGATGGACAGAGATCGGAGGGAGTAGAGCTTGAAGACTGAACTATGGATGTTCCTTGGGTAGTTTTTTTTAATAAATTTATAAAGAAACATGTGGAGATTTTTCCCTATAAAGATTATTCATAAAAATGTTAAAACAAATTTCTTTAAATGAATTTCAGTTTTTACTTAGCCAGAAATTTACAAAATATATTTAAAATATATGCATATATATTTATGCTTTCTTAAATATGTAACAACCCTTTTTTAACATTTTGGAATAGTTTAGCACAAAAAGTACGATTTTTCAGGGTATTTAAAGCAGTGAAAAAAGGCGGTACGATTTTTTGCAGAATCCCTAGCTGGCGGCAGCTTAATATGCAACATGTTGCTGGGGGTCAGGGTTGTGAGATGTTGCAGCTTTATAAGCATAAATATATATATTCATATATATTTGTTCATATATATTTGTGTGAAAGGGGCAAATACCTTTTTAGCTGCGCAAATTGCTTACTCATCAAATGTGGAGAGGCTCTCTCTCTCTCTCGCTGGCGCGGAAATTGCTTGAAACGGAAATGTGCTCCTTTTGCGTTGCCAATTTCATGTCATTTGTTGACAACGCACAACGGATATTGTTTAGTATTTTGCATAAAAGTCGTTTTCCATCTCACTTTGCGTATCGCTTTTAGTAGGTTAGAAGGAAGTTGTCGCTTAGCCTCGGCTGCCCGCTGCCTGCCGCCTTTAGCCGCATTTTCTTTTGGCCTGTCCGAGAGTTGGCCTCTGGCATGGCTTAATTATAGTCTTTTGGCCTTGTGCATTTGCCAGGCGCCGCAACAGCAACTTTAAAAAGAGAAGAAGG
This sequence comes from Drosophila burlai, assembly GCA_008042655.1. Lineage (NCBI taxonomy): Eukaryota > Metazoa > Arthropoda > Insecta > Diptera > Drosophilidae > Drosophila > Drosophila burlai. The sequence continues at coordinate 4,875 of VNJT01018968.1, forward strand.
AGAAAAAATAGGGGGGAAAAAAGACTGAAACACAAGCCACGCCCACTCCACACACTATTTGCTTTGGCCTGCGGTCGCACTTTATTTCTACTTCTTTTTTTTTTAATTTTTTTTGGGCGGTTTCTTTTGGTATTGCTTTTGCATTTGTAAGTGCTATTTCGGGGGCGTGGCTTAAATATAAAAAAATTAATACAGACAAGAATATAGCTGGAAATAGAGTTCAAACTATAGATAAAACACAGAATAAATGTTAATTAGGTATGAATAATAATACAAATATTATAACTACATTTCACCAATGAAATTAATCGTTAAGCTTTAAAAGCCCTAAAATATATAAATCAACAAATAAATACAACAAAATAATATACAATTCAATATTTTAAAGGAATAACTAATACAATAACTAATCTAAACCAATGAATAAAAAAAGGTATACATACAAATAAATATTAAAAAGACTTTATTCAAGGGAAATAAATATTTTGTAGCTTATGAAAAACCTTAAATGAAATATTCTAGTTCCCCATTTATTCCTGTTACACTTTGTAACTCAAGATTAATCTCCGCTAAACTAATTTCATATTCTCATAGCCATATCCTCCTCTTATTTTTAGTTTCCCCCACTTAACACTTAACCGCACCGAAAGGGGGTGGGACTCGCATCGGTCGGGTTTAATATGCACTTACCTGTCAGATCATTAAAGTAAAAATTGATTTTCTAACTTGCAACGATTTTTGCATTAACAATTAGTCGCTGGCCAGGGCCTGGGACGCTCTTCTCGTGTTATTAATTAACAATGCCACACCAGGCAGGCGCATTTAAGACATTAATTGCCCGAACAGGTTCTATTTATCGTTCCATGGGATGCGGGATGGGTATCGGTATCGGTATGGGTATCGGGATCCAGCAGCAGATCCAGCAGATGGATCCGGGCCCTGGACATTGGCAATCTGTGGGACGACGCCTCAATCAATCTAGCAAATTGTCGCCCAGTTTTTTCCTTTTCTTTTCTTTTCTTTTTTGCGGCGATCTTTGTCTTTGGCAATATCGAACACCAAAAAGGAGGGGGGAGCCAGTGCCTCATCGGCTGCCATTATGCCGAGATCTAGATATCGGGCATATTGGCCATACTATATGGTCTCTAATTATGACAACTACGCAGCTGTGCGTGCTCACGTGATTTTCTAATTAGACATCGGCGGAGATAGAGATGACAGTGGGCGATAAAGTCGTTGCCATCATCTCGTCATCGTCATCGGTGGGGCAGAGTTGCTAAATTGACAATCGGAGCGGGTTTTTCCTTTTGGTGCTATCCACTTGCTATCCATTTACTGGAAAATGTATTAATCGATGGCTACTAATTCGCAAAAGTTTTTCTTATTGATTGTTAATAATTTGTTGGCTGTGGTTATGCTTATTTTGACTTTTCTTTTCTTCACAAAAATGTTATTGATATTGTTATCGATTTAAAGTAGCTACAAAATTTACATTATATTGAATATGCATTTCTTGGTAAAAATGTAATTGATAAATAATGATTTATGGGAAAAACTCAACTTTCTCCAAATAATTTATATTTAAAAAACTAAACGGAGTTGGCAGTCCCGCTTGCACAGTTGGCACACCCACAGCTGCGGCTACCGCCCGCCACGCCCCCTTTTCCGCCTGCCGCCAGCTGCCTTCCCTCTTAACCCTCAACTGCCCGCCTTAACCCCACTCTTTGCTGGAGTAAAAACGAAAAAGGAAAGAAATTTAGACTCAACACGCCCACTGAAAACGCTCGCTGAGCTTTAATGCGTTTTCATTTAACACACGTCTTGGCCTGGCTTGTTAGGCTGCCTTGGTATGGGTATTGGCATGGCTGTGTGTGAGTGTGAGTGTGTGTTGGGCAGTGTGTGTGTGTGTGTGTGAACACCTCCCACTTGGCAATCTAATATAAAAAGTCAGGCACTGCGTCTTGGACTTGGACTGCCAAGGAGCTCCTTGGCTACCGATTTTCGACTGTCTCGGTTTTTTCTTTCTTTGAATACTCTGTGTTTTTTAAGGTTTATATATCTTAAGTTGTTTTTTATGAGAACATATAATTTTTTAAATATTTTTTCCTAAATAAATAAATAAAGAAATTAAAAATGTACTCTTCAAATGCTGCATTATGAGTTATTTTTTTAAATAATATATTAATATTAATATATGTATTCTTAAGCTGAACAATATTTTTATTTCTATAAATAAATATAATAAATATTATATTTCATAAATAAATTTGATATATTTAAATAGTTTTTTAATAAATTATATTTAAAAATGGCATAAATTCTGAATGTAAATGCTTTAAGTTTCAGTTAATGTCTAATATTCAACCTTTGTTTTAACCATTTATATATGTAGTTGTGATAGTTTTGTTTTATTTATTTATTTTATATAAAAGAAAAGAAAGGGCATTCTACAGTTTGTAGCCTGATTTTTCCTTAGCATTTTCATCTCTCATTTTTTTCGCACATATTTCGCTGGCTTTTGGCGCTTTTTCGCTTCCGCATGCCTAGACCGAGCTTATATATATACATGTGGATTTTCCAAGGGGTTTCCACTATATATTTTTATATATATGTATATACATATATATAGGTGGCATGTGGCACATGTATATCAATGTTTTGCAGCTCGTTTGGAGCTGGCTCTCGCTCCACATTAATAACGCATCCCACCCTCTAATTGCATTTTACCTGGTCGCCTTTAATCGAATTTTCCCGGCTTTTCCCTCTCTCTGCTCCTTGTCAGAACGACGATGCACAATTTCGATTACGTTCAGTTATTTTTCAGCCTCCTTCCACGATTTTAATAACATATATACTCTTATATATTTTATTTAGCTTTAGCTTTATTTTGTTGTATTTTTATTTGATTTTTTTTTTTGGGAGCCCCCGATAAGTGGCGACGTCTTTAGAAAGTGCTTCCGCATTCGCTGGGCTCTCGGGAACTCCGCGCGGAGAGTTATGTGCCCAGATTAGCGGGTGTGTGCTAATGTCTCGGGGCCCCGGCTTTTCCCCATAGACTGGCTTTGGGTCACTCTTTATCTGCCTATCGAATGCGGCCTAATGAAACCCATAACTCGGCACTTTTCCGGAGCTCGAAGCGGCGCCTTATTGGGGTCATGCGAAAGGTGTCGAGATCGCTAATCGGCGCCGCCGTCGAGGAGCCAAAAATGAGAATAGGGAGTGGAATCACTCCGCCCCAGCAGGAGGAAATGCTGCTGCAAAAATGTACCACCTGCATTCAAATTTAGACTAAAAAACTGAGTTGCGGCAGTGCAAAATAAAAGAGAAGCAGGAACGGTTAAAGCCCAAGTCTAAATATATTTAAAAAAAAAAAGTATTAATTATTTTAATTTATGAAACATCACTTATTTGATTTTATTTTATTATTCAAAATTTGTTTGCAGTGTCTACTAGAGAATAACTTGAGAAACCCGAGAAAAAATAAGCTGTAGCCATTTAAATAATAAATGATTAAAAAGGCTAAGACCCTTAAAAGAATTCCCTTTATATATTTTTAAATAAACTTAAAATATTACTTGATTATATGTAATTATTTACTAATTTTGATACCCTTGCAGAAAATTATAATTTTATTCAGAAGCACAGAATAGCCGTGTCTGATAGAAAAAAAATACAACATTTTTCGAAAATTTTAAGGTGTTTAATAGTTAAAATTGTAAATAAAAAAATTTAACAAAAAAATTATTTTAATATAAAATGAAATTCAGTATGTAGTTTTGTTAGCATTATAAAAACCAACTCAGAGCAGTTTTAGCTTAGTTATTATATTTTTAACCTTTAATTTGCCCAAAAATTGTATTTTAAAATGTTTTTCAACATATCTGTATATGCTCAAAGATATAGAAAATATGCCTAAAGTCCATCGAAAATACTTATAAAAGAACCACTTGAAAAAATGCCGGTGTTTCAATATATAAAAAATATTTTAATGGTATTTAGGGGTTATAACTTTAATTATACCCTTCAACTCTTGCTGCTTTAAATAACCCAGTCTTAACCCTGTCTATATTTGATCTCCCACATATATATGTATATATATATATATCTAAATAATTGTCTAAATCCGTGCTCTCCTTTCTCTTTTTTGTGTCTTGCAGGTGAGTTATTTCGAACGACTTCAATTAGCAATTGAGATTACTCTCGTACGCGACGCGGAGAAGCAGGTAAAAATGCCTTAAATAGCCAAGTGCCCCCAAAATAAAGACAGAGGAAGGAGTGTGTCTATATAAACGAGTATACTTGTATATTTATATGGATGTGGATGCATATTCAGTCGGCTGATTTGGCTAAAGGCTGTCACATTTTCCTTGGGCCGCTAAGAGAAATGACCACAAAATGCGAACATAAATCAACACAATGGCCAAAAGGTGTGGAGACCGTGCAGCAGCAGCAACCAGCCACTTGGGCATATGAAAATGCAAATTTCACATGGGAAAAACAGGCCGCGGGGGATGACAATTTGCTCTGGCTGTTTTCTGCTAGCTGCTTTTCTGCTTTTCTGCTTTTCCGCTGCTGCTGCTGCTGTTGCTGACTCAAAACAGTTGCAAAGTTGTTGCTGAATTAATAAACTTGCAACTGGCGGCGGCTTTTTGGTTTTGGCTTTTGTAAAAATGCCGCCAAATGCCTATTTTTGATGTTGTTGTTGCCGTGGTTGCCTTAAAGCAAACGATACGCATTCAAAATGAACGAAACAAAATTGAAATCTGACACCAAAAGAATTGACAGAAAACACACACAAAACATACCACGGTACTGAGAGAAATTATTGCTTTTAGAAGGGAACAAAGCAAATAGAAAATAAATTTGGGAATAATAATTTTATATATAGGGAGCCAGTAAATATTTAAATTAATTCCATACAAAATTACACTTACGAATTTTGTTTCAGTCTCAAAAACACTAGTTTCCATTCTTTAAACAAATCGATAAAAATAACTAACAATATTTGTATAAAAAAAAACAATAAATTAATTATTTTCTTTATCTGTGCTAGAATCGAAAGAAAAGCTCTAAACAGTGTTCTGGTTAGGTTATCGATAAATAAATTGATAAATAACAATGATTGTAGATGTAGATGAAGATTTTTAAGAAGATTTTTAAGAACTAAATTGTTTGTATATTTGTAATTAGTATATTTTATTTATATAAATTATTACTTCTTTTAATCTTAATACATTTTGTTCCCTAAGGAAATTGATTTCGAAGTCCCTCTCTATTCTCACAGTGCCCAAGAAACTTTTGGCTAACAATTGCAACGGCTTTTCGGGTGACTTCCAGACTTGGTTCGGCCAACAAAAATGCAAATTCAATGAATGCCCATTCGTACACCCTCCTGCTCTCCTGCTACCCTCCCTCTACCTCCTCCCCTCCCCTCCCGAACGTGACTCAAATTGCTTTTAAATTGTTTTAGCAAGCAATAAACGAACGGACAAACCAACGGCGGCGAGAGTTTAGTTTTTTTTTCCTCTATTTATTTTTTATCCCTGCCAGCAGCTGTTGGTCCAAATATTTCTTTTTTTTTATCCTTTTTTTTTGTTCAATTTTTTGTTTCTATATTTTTTTTCTGCTTGGTTTTTGGCAATTGAAATGTCCCAGTGTCGGTTGGAAAATGTTTCGTTTTTTTGCGGCCCAACTCCGGCCTGATCTTAATTTCCATTGAAGTCCAGCAGCTTCCAGCTACAGAAAAATGTGGAAAAAAACTACAAAAAATATGAATAACTGTTAATTGTACAAATATATAGTGGGGGTTAGGTTAGTTCCATTACAGATTTCGCTTAATTGGCTCGAGGGAATGATAGTGGGGGCCGGGAGTCGGGAGTATGGGTAATTTGTCTCTAGTTTAGCATTTCCGTTTGGGGTTTTGGCTCTTTGGCGATCATTGGGCATAGATATAAGGCCTGCCGGTGATTATTATTATGTAAATTTCTGTGTTCAAAATGGCTAACAATGTTGTAAATTGGCTCAACTGTTGGATTATCAGATATGGACTGGAATAACTGGGGTTATGCGATGGTTGTGGGGCTTTATGGAAGAAACTAAGTTATTTATATTTCTTTTTATATTTTTTTTTCTAATTACAATTACTTTATTTATACTCCAAACACTGGAAAAATTTAAACAAATTGATTGATTGATATATTGATAAATTATCGATAATCGACGCAAAATTCAGTAAAGAAGGTAATATTTTAGCTATATTTTATTTTGAAAAAACCTAGCTGATCAATATTTCTTAGTTAGTTATCGATAATATCGCTATTTTTACAATAAATGCGATATTTTTCGATATTGCGGCACATCAAAGTTTACAATATTTTCGATATAAAATTGGTATACATAAATTTTAGGTATTTAATATAAGATATTCTGTTTAAAAGCCCGACTAACAAATGTGATAATTTTCCTTTTTTATAATTATCTATCATTTCGGTATTTTAGCAATGAATGCGATATTTGTCGATTGGTTAAAATTGGCAAACTTTTCTATATTATATATTAGATAGATATTTTTATCGGTAGTTAATGTCAAATTTGTCCTATCGATATACCTCGCTAGCTCGCAGTTCTTTTCTGGAAAGCAGCTTGAAGACTTGCTGCCTTAACCAGAGACATGTGCCTTATTGTACTCGTACCCTGGGTGGTTCCTGGGACTTCAGTCTTTCTTTCTTTCTGTTTTTTTTTTTGTTGTTGCCCCCACCAAAAGTCTCTCGTGTAAGTTGTGGCAAAGTGCTGGGATTTTTGCTAGATTTATGAACAGAAGCGGCGGCATTTGAAGGCTTACCTTCCGCATGGACATTGCTTTTTGTGTGCTGTGTGTGCTCCTCCTGGTTTCTTGTGGCCTGTCACTAATGACAACGGTAGCAGCTACTGGTTACTGGTTACTGGTTACTCCTGCTCCGGCAATTACTTAATTTACACTTGACTATTGTTGCCAGTTCCTGTCTGTTGGAAAAGAGTGTCCTCCCTGCTGCCACCCAGCTCCTTCCTACCTTCCATCTTTTGTGGGGTGTAAATCAAGTCACGGCGAGGCCCTGACTAGCAGCGGCGTTCGCCACTGAAGCAGAAAATTACTTTCATCATAATTTAAAGTTACTTATGACCACAGCGGCAGCCAGAACGGGTTGCGGTTGGGTACGAGCTCTTTTTTTTTTATTATTTTTTTTTGTATTTTCCTAGCTTTTCTTCTTGATGCTTTTAGCTTTTTCACCGGTTTTCCCTCCTTTTCCAGCCTGTTGTTGTTGTTGTTGTTGTTGGGGCTCTCTTTGTCTTAGACACAAATTGAAAAATCATCTAAAACCAGGATGTGCTGGGACTTGGACTTGGACTTGGACTTGGTGCTGGGTGCTGGGTTTGCTGGTTCCAACTTTGGTCCAAGCCAAACATTTGCACGTCAAACAAAGTGGCAGTGAAATAACAAAATTATGTTGGCAGATTTGTGGCGACGACCGGCAATGGAAATTATGGCAGCCATGGACTGGGGATGGGATTTGGCTTCCAGGAGAGTTACCTACCAGCCATGGCTATATATGTGTATATATAATTGCTATGTGGTGGTCCCAACTGCTGCTGCTGCGGCTTAAGTTACTGCCTCTGCTTCTGCTTTTGTGCCTGGTGACGTTTTGGCATGAATGATGTGGCGTGGGCTTCCTTCTCAGCGACTTCAGCGGCTTTAACTATGCCTAAATGGTGGCACACAAAAAAATCATTTAATTTTTGTTGCCAAGTTTAAAGTCCGTCTCTCTCTCTGCTTTGTTTAAAAAATTTTATTAAATCTTAAATAAAAAATAAAGGAATTCTTCCTTGTTCTTGCTGAGCTAAGCATAAATTAAACTTCATTTGATTTGCCAATGCCGTCGCCTCCATCCAAAACAATGCCACGCCGCGGCGACTCCGTTGAGCCTGGAGTTCTTTTCCTTCTTCTTTTTTTTTTTTTTGGTATCCACAATCAAGTCAAGTGTTTATTTGTTTATGGGAATTTCTTTCCTTTTTTTTTTTTTTTTGCAAAGCCAAAGCGGAGCACCAGCAGAGTCTGTCTTGGGGTGAGTGGCATGTTGCATGAGCCAGCAGCAGCAGCAACTTGCAACTGAGAACTTGCAACTTGCAACCGTTGCTGCAACTGCTGCTGCTGCTGCTGCATTGGTGGTCCAAACTCGGTGCCTCCTCGATGGCGTTCCGTTCGTGCGTTTTTGTTTGCCGCAATTAGCGTGTGGGCAGTTGCTTTGGTATTACGATTGGGATAGCTGGAGGATCTGGAGGGGAATCGAGATGGATCGGGGGGATCACGAGGAGCGGGGGCACCGCAGGATGGATTTGTTGTACGGGGGTGTGGCAGCGAAATGCATCGGATGAGTGAAAGTCGGCACGAGGCACCTTCGCTCAGCTCAACACACACTTGGGGCAAACCTCTGGTGAATTTAGGATATTACAAAAAATATATACATATATGTATATCAATTTTAATAGATTATCGATATATATTTAAATTTGTATATTTTTTCTAATATTCATTTAATTTGTATACCCTTCCAGGGTTTTATAATTGTTCAGTGCAAAGAAATGAAGGAGTCATTTCCAACCCTCGTGTCTGTTAGAATAAACAAATTTAAAAATTTTTTCGACAATTTTATTGATAAATTGTAAAAATTAGAATGGAAATTCAGTTTGCAGTTTTTCTAGGCTTGTAAAAACTAACTCAGAACCTTTTTTCCGAATTCAAATTACCGCGTTTAGTTATTATATCTTTAATCTTTCATTTGCCCAAAATTATGGAGTTTAAATATTTTAGTTTTAATTTTTTTTGGTTCATTCGGCAAAATAAATATCCAGAAAATTAAGAAAAATATATATTTATTCATATATATTTTTTATTCTATATGTTTTAAAGATTTGTAATATTTTTTAAATATTTTTCATATATTTTGTTATATATTTTTTTATATATTTTGCAATTTTTTCAAATATTTTTTGTATATCTTTTTTTTTTTTTTGTCAAGTGTTCCACTCCACCAGATTCCTTAGCGTTGCGGATATTTGGCATTCGCCAAACACCTGTTGCTGTTGTTGTGCCCGCCGCCGGCTGGATGCTGGGGGCCAAAACAGGTTCGCTTTGAGCTCGTTAGTTAATTCAAAGCTGTAAATATTATAACAGACCGCGTTCCATTATTGTATTAACAGCAGCCAAAGGCGAGAGGCTAGAGGAGAGTGTCCTGGAGAAAGAGAGAGAGAGAGAGCGAGTTGGGAAATGGAAAAATCGTATTGATGGACTCCTGTAAAACATGATTGTCCGAGGGGGTATTTTTAGCAGCGGCTTTCCTCAGAGTCGGCCTATTTTTAGCCATGAAAATTGGCTTACAAATAACCGACACAACTCCATATAGTTTTTTTTTCTTGTTTTTCCAAATTAAAATGGAAATTTGTTCGCATTGTGATTGATGTGGGTTAATTTGGTTGCTCAGCGGGATCGATTAAGAGCGGGCTCAGGCGAAGACGGAGGCAGTGGGCGGTTGACGATGAAAAGTGGTATGTGAAAAATGACTGGGATGATGGCGATAAAAAAGTGAATGGTGAAATTGCAGCGAAAAAAAAAATTAACTGCAATTGCCAAGAAACCAAAATAAATAATAAGAAAATGCCCAAAAAAAAAGGCTTGCCCTTTGTTCTAGACTTTACGTTAATTCCACTTACGCTTACGCCTTCGATTTATTGTGTTTTTTGTTCCGTTTCTTGCTCACATTACTCATACGCCGTGTTGCACACACGAGGCGAGTATAAAATAACAGATTTATGCCTGCGTTCCAGCCAATGACACGCCAATTAGCCGCCACCGTTGCAGCGGCAGCAGCAACAGCAACAATAACGGCAGCAACAACAGCAGAGAGCCTGGCAAATAAAGCTTTGACATTTTTATGATGCTAAGCGGACAACAACAACAGCGAAAAAATTGAGGGGAAGCGAATAGGGGGTGGGAGTACACTGGGCGAAAGGATATTCTGCGAAGAAGAATAAGATTCCAGGAAAAGGTTCTTGGTGGGGAAAAGAAGTAATGAAACCATTTTGAGAACTTTAAATAAAAATACTTCAAAACTTATAAATAATACTAAATAGAATACTAATAAAAATACTAAATACTAATAATAATACGTATAAAACTACCAAAATAATACTAAGAATAGTACCATAATTAATACTAATATTAATACTAATAAAAATACTTTATATTTGCACCCAAATTCTCCCTCAACTTTTTTGTTTTCCCTCCACTTTCTCTTAAACCTCGTGAAAAATTTCCTTACCCTTAAGAGCACCCAAAAAAATTTCGCTCTGTGCAGCGGGTGGTGTGTGTGGCAAGTTAATGTCGAAAATCTTGTGGCAGCTGCAGTGCCTGACCTTTGCATGTGGCAAAGTCGAATTGCGAATTGAGTTTGACAGCTGCTGGGCGACACGATCCGATTGCGATTGCGATCGCTCTTTGACCTTAATACGCGCCAGCTGCGCGTCAACACCCTCCTCCTGCCTCCTGCCTCCTGCCTCCGCCTCCCACCTTCCACCCGCTACAAAATATGCACAAAAATGATGTGAAAAATCCCTGGAAATGCCAGCAGCACACACACCCATCCATTGTCATTTGACACCTAATTTGGTGTGTTTTTTGTGAGTTCGAGAGTATGTGGGGAGGTGCACGCACACGTTGAGTCTCTAATAAGCGCTCAACACCCGCTGGCAACATGTTGCTGCTGTGCGTGCAACAACTACCTGGCAACCCTGCCTCTTGGGATTTTTTTTCTTCTTTTTTTTCCTATATATATTTTGTTGTTGCTTATATTTGTTGCCTTTTTGTAATCAAGCGGGCAATCTCATTAATAAATTGCACTGCATGCAACATGTTGTTGCTGCTGTGCTGTGCTGCTGCAACGGCAGCAACATTAATTGGCTGCTTAGAGAGCTGACAAGCCCCTTGTGGGTACAGTAAAAGCTAGCTAATGAGGAAATTTTGGGGGGTTTCGATTTGGAATATTAAAAGAAAGTTAGGGAAGTAAGTCCCTAGGAGCCCCAAAAATCTATTTTTGATTTAATCTTTTCTGACAATTTAAATCGATGTATTGCATAATTGAGAAAGCACGATTAATCGATTATAGAATCGATTTAATTTGCAGCTTTACTATATTCTATTTATATAAATCTATTCTACTTCTTTTACTATAAGTAGACATATTACTACTTATTACTATAAGTATAGTAGATCCCTTATACTCCTGTCATAGCTCTCTTGTGTGCCAACTGTACCCATTTGTTAATGTTGCTATAACAAATTAAAGGCTGGCGATAGGTGGCGCTGCTGCAGGCCATCATCAACAGGCAACTGCGGGGCCAACATTAATTGTTTAGGCACATTCTCAAGGCGATTTCACGGCGATATATGTTGTTAATGCGACTGATGTTGCTGCCGTTGCCGCTGTGGCCGCTGTTGCCGCTGCTGCTGCTTCATTGATTTCGGTTGCCCGCTAATTGATTTTTATGCACCCAACCAAGGCGGCGGCACATATTTTAAACACAAATTACAAAGCAATAATCATAAATCTTTTTTGCGGCTCAGCAACATGCTCCAGCGCCAAGCATTTATCAAAAAAAAAAAAAAAAAAAGTGTGTGTGTGTGTGTGCGAGTGTGTGTGGCAGATGCCGGACAAATGAGCATTGCGTGTGCCATATCAAAATGTTGCTGCAGGTTGCAAGTTGCTCTTGTCATCGTTGCTGAAAATGTTGATAACTCGAAGTTGGTTGTTGTATTTGCAGCATGGAAATGGAGCACGTGGTCAGCAATTATGTTGTTGGAGTCTTGTTGGAGTGTTTGCAGTTGTTGGGGTTGTAGTTGGAGTTGTTAATGTTATTGGTGTTTTTGCTGCTGTTGGTGTTGCTGATGCTTTTGCTGTTGTATTTGTTGTTGCTTTTGTTGTTATTGGTGCTGTTATTGTTGTTGGTGTTGCAGATGGTTTTACTGTTGCTGCTGCTGCAGCTCCTGCTGATTGCTCTTGATTAAATGCTAGTCACTCACTCGAGCTGAAAAACCCCCCCGGAAATTGTTTATGCCACGAGCTGATGCTGATGCTGATGTTGCTACTGCCACTGCTCACGTTGCTGCCACATTCTACGCACATTCTGAGCCGCATTTGCAACTTCCTGGTCAGGCGTTGCTGCTGCCGTCAACTTTTGACGAAAGTTGATTAGTTTTAGATGGAGAAATTGAGAACATTTCCGCCTGCAAGGCCCCAGGCCCAGGTAGGTTGCTTACCCAGGTAGCTAGTGGCAAGGTGACCTCCTCGTAAGTGACAGCAGCAGCATTCCAATGCCGCACAGCTGCAGCCTGCAGAGCAGAGCCCTAGCTTATTAAACTTTAATGACTATTGGGGTGGTCTTGTTGCTGCTGCTGCTGCTGTTGCTGTCGCAATGCAATGGCAAATAATTGCAATGGCAACGTGCAACGATTTGCGGCAACGAGGTGAAGGCAGCAGCAGCAGCAACAGCAGCAGCAATAATAGCAACAGCCGCAAAAAGTAACAAAATGTTTATATGAAAATTGAAAATGATTATTGCGCAACGGCAGGCAACACACAGCACACAGCACAGCACAAGACGAGAAAACACAACAACAGAACCCGACAAATAGTCAAAGTTTTCGATGCTTTGCATTCGACACGCAAAAAGCGGCAACGCAAGACAACACACAGCACTGCCAAGAAATCTCAAATAGGGATGGCAAAAGAGATCAATAATCACTTTCGATAAGACTATCGATGGCAAAAGTATGCATTTCATTGCAGATGTAATGCCTAAATGATTAGTTTTATATATATTTCATATTAAATGCACTAAATAAATCAGAATATAAGAAGAACAAATTTATCGACATGTCTTTTAATGGTAATTTATCGATAATGTGTCGATAATTCAAAAATTGTTAATTGAATTTAATGTAATTTTAATATATTGAGGAACACTGCTATTTTCTTTCGATATTTCTGACCGACAAGCATCTGAATTATCCCTATATAAGATATATACAGGAAAACCAATATAAATGAAATCGATGAGCAACCGATACATCCCCTAATTTATTATTTTCGATAGAACTGATATTTTCTCTCGATACTTCTGATCGATATGCATCCCTAACTCTTGGCCGTTTCATCACTAGCCTGCACCGCAACAACAATTGGCTAATAATATAAATTTTGTGGCCAAAGTAACGACAGCAGCAGCAGCAACAGTTGCTGCAGCAATCGTCGTCGCTCCAAGGCTGCCCGTTGCCTCAACTCTGACTCGGCGGCTGATCTCGTTTTGTGTCTGGGCATCTAATTTAATTGCCTTTCAATTGCCGCTGACCTGCGCCTGGCAGCAATATGTCACAGAACCGGCACTTGTTGCTGTTTCGGCTGCTGCTGTGGCTGCTGCTGCTGCTGCTGCTGCAAATAACTGCAAATTGTGCGGCAGCAACTGTATTGTTTGTCGCCGCTTATCTCTCGCAGCAAACAGCAGCAACTGGCCAGTAAATCAGCGCAACAACAGCGGCAACTGGCAACAAACTGCCAGGCAACACGCATGCGCCGCCAAAAGTCATGTTCGTGCCACAAAGGCGACACCAAAGCCATACATATTGTAGGTGGCAGCAACTGCAGCAGCAGCAGCAACACAAACCTATCTGCGATCACACTGCCCGAAAACTAACGCGAAAATTATGCTAATGCGAATCTGAAGACAGCACGCAATATTTGGCCAATACCAAAAAAACATTCAACACTTTAATATGGCCAATATTTGTGTGCTTTGAAGCCTGGGAAATGTTCTCGCTTTAAGTGTTATAAATTAAAGTTTTCGTATTCCTTTAAATATATATATATTTTTTTTTAAGGGTTTCTTGCTCTGCATTTGTATTTTATTAAATAATTTAACCGATTTCTCTGGCTGCTTATTTATTTCTTAAAGAAAAATATATTTTCTTTACGCAACTTGAGGCAGCAATCCCTTTTCTTTGCTGTTGTTGTCCCAGGTGGGTGTGTGTGTGTGTGTGTGTGGGAGTGGGTGTGTGGGTGTGGACGTGGGTCAGCATTTAAAGTGGCAAAGCCAAGAAAGAAACAGCTGGCCAAAAGTGTTTGCCACTTTGAACTTGCCAAGGCAACAATAGAAAGCCCATTGGCAGGAAGCTGGCAAGGAAAAAAAACTGAGAGGGAAAACTGATGATAAGCTGAAGAAAAACTGAGAGGGAAAACTGAAGGAAAACTGTAGAAAAAACTAGGGAAAAACCTCTAGAAAAACTGTGTAGTATATTGAGAGAGAGCCAGAGATCCGCTTTAAACGCTGTAAAAATTTATGAGATAAAGCCCAGAGCAAAATCCTTTCACCAGCCAACCGCCACACAGACAACGATTAATAAATCAATAAAAGCCTTCATAATCATAGTCGTTGTTGCCCGCGATGTTGCCCCAACTTCCGCACAGTGACAACTGGCAATTTGAGCTGGCAACACCTCGGCAACAATGTTGGTGGACAATTAAGATGCCATTGGGGAGATGCCGGGCCATCATCATCGAAAGGAAACCAAGGCAGCATGTTGCGCAACTTATCAAAATAATCATCATTCACATCGACAACGGGCAGCAACACAGCAGCAGTAACTGCAGCAGCAGCAACATTAGCAGCAGCAACAGCAGCAGCAGCAACAGCAACAGAAATGCAGCAGCCACAGCAACATGAGCTGCGCAGGCAGCATTATGATAATCGCAAACGGTGTCGGCAATGTTCAAACAACGCGAAACAACAGCAAAATTGCAACTGTTTTGCAGCTCAAACACCGCAGCACTGAGAAAAAAAAATATATTGTAATAATAAAATGAATAAAAATCAAATCAAATAAAATAAATGAATATGAGAATTATAAACCATAAATCATTTTCTCAAGCAATCAAAGGGAACATTTACGTCAAGTTCTTAAAATATATGAATTAGCTTTAAAAATGTGGGACATATTTTACTAACACTTAAATTTGTGATAATCACCTATAAATAATAACCATAAGTAATAAGCCATTTAATTGTTAAAACGACAAAAGAAATTTTAAATATACATTTACAGTCATTAAAACCGCAAATAAATCAGTAGAATAATAAAAAATATACAAAAAACTAGCAATTGACTTAAAAAAATTACAAATTTAATAGGAAAATTAAATTGCAAAAATTACAAAAATAAATTATTACAGTGTTAAATATTTTATTACATTAAATCAATAATTCACAAAACAAGCTTTTGTTTAACAATTAAATTGGATATTTGAAGAATTTATTACATTAAGTACTTCAATTAAATTCTTAAAATAACCAATTCATAATTCAAAAAAAAAACAATATAAATATTTATTTGTTTAATGCTAGCAAATTGTATAATTTAATATAATATTTTAGAATTAAAATGAATTGAAATCAACTGAAATCAACTTGAATTTGTGCTTGCTAAAATGAATATTTACTAGAGTAAAAGTAGCAAAGTAGCACAATTTTTTCTCTCTGTGCATAGTGAATGCCACCTCCCCCCCTGTGCAACCCATCCTCCGCTCCTATCGCAATTAATAATCGAGTAGAGAGAAAAACGAGGCGCGGCATAACTGAAACTCAACTGCAACTCAACTGAACTGCATCGTGCGCCCTTCTTTTTGATTTAAAATGTGCCGCCATCGCACGTAGGCGTACTCACACGCAGTTGCCTCAGTCTGTGGCGGCTCTGCCCCTTCAGCCCCTTCTGCCCCACGCCCCCTCTCGCCGCAGACAGCGACACCCCTGGAAAACAAGTGGCCAGACCGGAGACCGGAGACCAGAGATCGGGAGAGGCTCTGCTCTGCCCTGCTCTGGCTTCATCAGTCAAGTGTGTTTGCTGTCTGCTGCTGGCCTGCACCACAAAAGGTTTCGCCATGGTCGAGAACTGGTGGAGAACACACTCCAAGGATGCCACAGCAGCAACGCAACGGTAACAGTCGCGGCAGCAACTTGCAACTTGCAACGGACAACGGGCAACGGGCAACTTGCAACCATTTGTGGGCAGAGGCGTGTGCGTGGGCTTCTGGACGGATCTGGACGAATCCGTAGGATCGCTTGGATCTCTTGGATGGCTGCAGTTGGAGAGAGATCATCATTGATCATTGTCTGATCTTGTGACCAGTGACCAGGCTTTGACTTTGAATTTGACTTTGATTGCCATCTGAAACTGGGCTAGAGTGCGGGCTTTTAAAAAGAATAGTAATAAAAGAGCCAAAGAACTCAGAGAAAAAATGATAAGGAAATAAGATACAAAATTATAGGAAAATTATGATCAAATAAGAAAAGAATGGTTTTAATCCGAAATTGAACTTGTGCACAGGCTTGGAATAGAAAGCCTAGGAATACTAAAAGGGAGTCAAACGAAATTATAGGGAAATTATAAAGAAACTAGAAGAAATATATAAGAGAATGATAGGAAATTATAGAAAAATATAGTAAAATTGTGGTAAAATAATAGAAAAAAGGCCTTAATCATACCTTTACAAAATATAATTAAATAAATTCAATAATTTAGTGCCTAATTACCGCTTTTCTCTGGCTAATATCATCTTGTACTGTTAATCTCAGAGAATAGCTGGTAATCCCGCCTTCGACATCGGGTAACTGCTCACACTCTATATGGCCACGCCCTCTCCTGCAACCACTAGGCAATTAAGTTTATAAATAAATAAATCAAATGCAAATTTCATATATCCAGAAGCAGCAGCAGCAGCAACAGCAGGAAAAGCGTTCATGAAAAGACTTGAAGACATGAAAGGCAAAACGGCCGACTGGCCGCCTTCTTGTGGGTGTGACATGGTTCCCGAAAAGGGGGTTTCAGAGGGGGTTTCAGGGAGGTTTAAAATCTGGGTTTAGAGGGAGCTTTTAGAGGGGGTCTTAGAGGGGGGAACCAGGTAAGGCGCCTGCCTCAGGTGAGCGGCCAAGCATGAGGAAGGTGCGGGGCCAAGAATCGTTGGCGGCTCGTCAGGGAGCCTTAATTAGAAAATTGCTAATAACTCATGCACACGAACAAATTTCAATATTAATGAGTTTTAGGCCAACGGCGGCAGCAGCAGCAGCAGCCACATCTAGTGAGTGCAGCAGTAGCAATGCATTTGAAGAAAAATATTTGTTTTACCAACCACAAGAATATACATATATTTGAACAGACTAAACACAAAACCAAAAAACAGCATTCTATTTTAAGAATATTGAACCTAGGAATGTCTGTAGAAAAATACGATAATTAATTTTAATCGATTTATGATCGAAATACAGCACTTATCTATCAATTTTGTCTACTGAATATTTATCGATTTATCATTGAAGTAAAAACATGTTCTATTTGCATTTTGAACTATTGGTTTTGAGGGTTTTTATGAATATTTTTATCACTATGTCCTTTTCCTGTTAAAATGAATTTTATTTAAAATATTAATCGATTTCTTATCGAAATATGGAATTTCTGAATAAGAAAAATCAATGCACAATTGTATATTTAATACTAATCGATTTAGTATCGAAATGCGTCACTTAATGATATTATTTCGATTAAATTTCTAAATATTTCTATATATGCATCTGCACACTTTTTAAAATAAGGATTCTATAAGTTTATTATTTATTATTTATATTAATTCATTAAACTAAAAAATTAAGCAAAATACGAACTCCCTTTTTGGGCCAGTGCATCTGCCACATATGCTGACTGAGTTCAGGTGTACCTCCACCGGCAGCGGGGGTCTTTAATTGAAAAGAAGCCTACAAAAGCCGAAAAAAAAAACAGAAAAGTAAAGAAAAGAAAAAAGAGTGAGAATGGGTTGCATATTGACCACTGTGCACGGTGGGAGATCGGCGGCTGGCTCCGCTTTCTGGGCTGCCTGTCTTACGCTGCTCATTAACTTGGCCAAGAACTCTATAGGCAGCTGCAGCGGCAGCTCATCATTTAACTGATTTAGTTGTCAGTAATTGGCTCTCCTTCCTCGGCTCCCATGTGTTGGCCACCTTTGGCCACCGCCCAGGCGGTCCCCTCAGCCTCCTCAGCCCCCTCAGCCCCTCTCCGTCCCTTTTAGCCACATAATTAGCATGCAAACGGCATAAATCGCAGCAGCAACAACAATTAACAGACCCAAATTGCATGCAGCACAGCCGATTTTTTAACCGATTTTCTTAGGGAAACTATTTTTTTTAGCGGCTTTCTCTAGAGTTTGTTTGGTTTTTTTCTTGCATTTTTTCTTCGACTTTTTTCTTGTATATTTTTCATCTCCATTTTTTTATAGTTTTTCTGTAGCTTTTTATTTTTGTTGGTATATTTTTTCTTCTGCTTTTTTTCCTATATTTTTTTCTTTTATTTTTTCTCTTTTATTTTTTTCATATATTTATGCTACTTAGCATGCATCGCAGGCAGTCATTGACGTCTGCAACAGAACACGTAGGCCAGGCAGCAGCAACAACTGTCAATTATATTAGTTGTTGTTACTACACACAGCGCTAATTCAAAAATCATGCGTGGGCAGCAACAGCAACAGCAGCGGCAACAACTGCAATAGCAACTGCAGCAACATCTCCGCACAGCAGCAACATGGCCACTGGCAACTTCTCTTAATTAAGTGTCGACCTGCCGTTGCATGCAAATGGAAAAATAAGGAAAAACTGCAAGAAGACTGTCCAGAAGTTGCTGCTGCTGTTGTTGCTGTTGCTGCTGCTGCTGCCGCTGCTGCGACTGCTATTGCTGCGACCTTTAGCCGTTGCGTGTTGCCCGCCACTTGGGCCATAATTTCCAGGCCAACATTTTGACTTTTTCTCTGGCCAGCGATCTTTAACTGAATGGGAAGCTCTCTGAGTGAAGCAAGACTGGGAAAAAGGTTAAGGAAAAAATATAGAACTAAGATCAAATTAAGGAAAAATAATAATATAAACTGAAAATATTTATTTTTTAAATAAGAACTGAATATAAAATTATAAATGTTAAGAAGAAGGTTAAGGGAAATAATATAGAAGTAATCGAAAATGAATATAAGTCTTAAGCAAAAGGTTAAGGATACTATTTACAAGTAATATAAAATAAAGGAAACATAATATTATACATTTTGAATATTTTTTAAATAGCAACAAAGACAAACTGAAAACCGTAATTAAAAAAGAAATCAAATATATATCAAAGAGGAACCTAATCTTAAATTTATTAGAATACCTATTTTATTTAAATTTCATTAAGAATCTAATACTTTCACAATAAATAGACAACATTTACTTTACTCTTCATAAATATATAAAAATATGAATAAGAGTTTTCCCAATTAAATATAAATTAATTAATTTAAAACATAAATACATGTAGTATACAATGCACAGTAACAGCAAACAATATCTAAAACAATAATAAATAATTTCCAAAAAATATAGAATACAAAATAAAGAACACTCATTTTCCTTTGGGTGCACTCCCAGTTCGCACGAATTTTCCACTGGAAAACCACAAATAACGGGGGACATAGAGAGAGAGAGGGGGGAGGGAGGAAGTAGTAACAAAATGGTAGTAACAAAATGCATGCGTAATTTACGCTTTACGATCGCAATGGCCTCCGATTCAGATACCCAGATTCAGGTTCAGATTCGAAACTCCTCTATAATAACGTTATCGAGCTGGGAAATCGCTTCGGGGGGGAACCGAGGGTTCAGAGGGATCCGAGGGGGGAGGGGCACCTACCTACCTGGTACCTACCTGGCACCCAGATCCGTTGCATGCTGTGTGCCCGGTGCGTACTGCAATAAATCAAAGTTTTATTTGTTGAAATAAATTCAGAGTTTATTGCTTCGTTATTATTTCGGTACGGTTTTTATTTGTCTTGTCTTGGCCCGGCTTTTTCCCCCTAACGTTTTTTTTCTTATTTTTTGCGGCACTTTCGACACCAAAGCCAAGGGAACCAAGAACTTGCGACAGTTAGCCATCAAAACAAGGCGGCCGGATGTGTGTGTTGTTGGTAATTTCTCCAATCACCAATCAACAATCAACAATCACCAATCTGCAATCTGCAATCTCCAAGGTTTACCTAATTTGAGAACGCAGATCGTTTCGTTGATTACCAAAGGCTCTATTAATTATTTTGCCATCAAATGAATGCCTCGATGGCGAGAAAGACAGTTAAAGTCGGGAAACAAGTTAACTGCCGGTGGAAGTGTAAAGTTGCTGGGATTGTAAAGCAAAAGGGATTAGGTTTCTTTTTGTTTCTCAATATAGTACTCGCTCTTCTAAGCTCTTGTTGCCAAGAGAGCTCTGTGGATAAATTAGAATGTTTTTTAGGTTTTTCAAATTTAAAGCTTAGTTAATATATTTCAAGTTAATTTCTGTTAAATATTTGTACCTGCTAAAAATATTCTCGGTAGAAAAACGAACCAATACTTGGATGAAACTGCCAAGTCAGGGTTTTTGGTTTGGAAATTATAATGCTGTGACACGCCTAGTCACGCCCTCAATAGCCTCGTCGCCGCCCCCTCTTGATAACCCCCTGAATATGTGTGTATATATATAGATATTGTATTTTTTTTTGCTGCATGGCAGTGACATTTGTGAACTCTGGGCAAGATTTTGCAATTCGCTTGGCATTTTGTGTGGCATTAATTGCATCTAAAGATACCGATGCAGCGGAGATGCAAAGATACAGCCTTACAGAGAGCTACAAAGATACAAAGATACTTACACAGAGCTACACCTAGGCAAAGGCACGACTGGTTACGCAATTTCAATTAACAGAAATTAAGAAATGATTCAACAATTGACCAATAATAATACATGCTTCTTACCTAAACCTATATCTATACTATATACTATATTTTTTGATATATTTTCCTATATTATATAGTTTCTTTTCCATTCTGTACTTGCAGCAGCGTAAGCTGTCACCGACATGGGCAGTGAGCACTACTGCTTGAGGTGGAACAATTACCAATCCAACCTGTTAGGGGTGTTTAGTCAATTACTACAAGACGGGAGCCTGGTGGACGTCACACTAGTTTGTTCAGAGGGCACATCCATCAAAGCCCATAAGGTGAGTCAAGTTTCAATCTATATGTATATCTATAACATAATCTATAATGTATATATCTCTATTGTATGAATTGTATAAGTTATATATTTTCAATTTTAAAAAAACTTCTTAAAATAATATAGAAATATTATTAAACCTGGTTTAAAACCTCAAACCTTACAAAATAAGCCACTTAAACTGGGTTAACTGTTCGACTTTCGTTTAAAAAGAAAAGAAATAATAACAAAACTAAACAAAAGTCACTTGACAGCCGCCGCTGCTGCTGAGAGCGAATCGAGAACGTAACTGTAAAATGCGGAAGCTGGCGCGATCAAGGTCGAGCCCCCTCCTCCTGCGCCCCTCCTGGGTTATTGTTGCCCGCCTTTTGCCTTGAAATGCCAGGCGCATAAATTAACGCAGTGGCTACTGCGTCGACTGCTGCTGCTGCGGCTGCTGCTGCACCAAAGGCAACAAGATCAAATGCAATTTACACATTTGTCAGTAAATTGTCAACTTAACGCGGCAACAACACTCTAAACGAGCCGGAGCAGCGACGCCGGCGCATGTTGCTGCTGCGGCTGCTGCTGCTGCAACAAACGCTGCATTTGCTTGGCAACATGTTGACAAGGTCAGCGTCTAATGGATATTGACGGCATCTTAGCGATGGCACAGATATCGATACCTATCAGCATAAGATCGATAGTGTGGGAGTTTCTCCTAAGGCTACATTTTTGGTTTACTCACTAGATAATTGGGTTGCTTTCTTATATATATTTATTTATTTATTTATAATTATTATTATATAATTATTAAGTTGGCAATAGATTGATTGATTTTATTACAAAATAGAATTTTAATTTTATTTTTTTTCTCACCTTAAAATTAGTCGCCGATAAAATGTTCGATAATTTATCCCAAGAACAATAAGAGCGAATTAAAATATTATTCATATATAAATGCATAATGATAATACTTTTCCAGTCAATCGAAATTTAAAATGCAAATAAGTATAATATTTTCGAGATGCCACAACAAAGTCGATATATTTTTGCTACCTCCGATAGCCGCACATTCCCAAATGAAAATTGACAGCAACTATCTCTTCCTCGACTCGACAAGTGTGAGTGCATAAATCATGCGTTGCCCAGGCACAGCCGCAGCGCCATGCTCACGTCTGTCAATTGAAATTCCTGTTAAATTAAGCGGAAAATATTTAACTGCGTTAACTGTTGCTGTTGCTGCTGCAGTTGCTTAGTGCCAAGTTGCTGCCACAAAACTAGACCTGCCGCTGCCCCTGCCGCTGTGGCCGCTGTGGCCGCTATGGCAGCCTGATAAAGTTATTTTTGTATCTGGCCGTAACTGAGCTGAGGAAAACTGGTAAATTGTTCAATTATAAATGTGCATCTCAGACACTCTGAAAACATTTTCATTAGCCAAAAGGGAGGGGAGGGGAGACGGAGCGATGATCAGAATGAAAATGAGAATGGACATGAAAATTAAGCCAAAAGGAGTGCCGAAGAAGGAAACTGGAAAATGCCAAAGGGAAAATTATCTCAGCAACAACATACTAATTGACAATTTAGAAATTATTAAAAGGGAGCTCGAGAGCAGCAGAGCTCCTTGAATACTTGTAACCAATCAGTGAAATTATTATGTAAATGGTTAATTTGTAATGCTAACCAAGAGACTATTTTATCTTTGTTCACTATCCTAATGAGTTTCTGCGATGAATGAGATAGATAGGAATCCATTCGATTAACTCATTTCCAGTCCAATGCCAGTGGACATTTCATTAGATCCTTTGGCATCCTCCGCTCCTGTGTGTTTACTGGCAAATCAACTTCATTAGCCATGGATGGCACAAGAATGAAGAAAGCCAAACAAACAAACAAACAAACAAACTGATGAGTTCATTTCCTTTTTAGACAGAGTCCGACAAAAAAAAAAGGGTTGGAAAAAAATGCAAAATAAAAATGGAATTTTATTTCAAGTTGAGAGCTTCGACAGGACACATGTCCTGATGCCTGGGCAAACTAATTAGCAAATGCACATAGAACTGTCAACGTTTACAGGGAGGTGGAGGGGGGAGAAGAAGTAGAGCTCAAGCAAGGATCCAAGGATCCGAAGGATGCGTTGAGTGCCAGGAGCAATAATGGAACGCCAGTCCTCAGACCCCAAAACCCAATGGAGTCGAACTGCCAATTACTCTTGCATATGCCCGGTATATCAAAGGAGTGGAGAGAGAGCCACAGGGATGGCACCAGATTTCGATATATATTTTATGAAGGAGGTTTAACAAAGATTTTCGATATTTATATCGATAACTTAAGGTTTGTGCTTGATTATTTATAATTAAATTTGATACATCGAATGTTTAAGCTTATAATCTTACGTTAGATTTTGTTAATTAAAATTATATTTAACCAAAAGAATACAATTTAGTTCGATAATGTTCCATAATAAATGTTTCATTAAAAATTGCTTTGCTACCGCTGTAATACCAACCCTTTAATCGGATTTCCTTTTTATTATCTCAGTCTACTTATTCATTTCAACGATAGTTCCTTGCCTTAAGCAAAGACATCACTAGATCTCGCCACATCCTTCAGCCTTCGAATGCCAAAACGAATCGTCCGGCGCCTTGAAAAGCGTTCCCCGAAACAAGAACTCGAAAGGATGAACAAAAAATTGTTAAATTGATTAAAAAGCAAAGTGTCGATGAACGAGGCAATGATGACAGCAGGCACTCAGCCAGGAGCCAGAAGGCAGGCAGGCTGGCAGGCGGGCGGGCGGGCAGGCAGGAGTCAGGATCAGTGGCCAGGACATGCAACCAGGCCAAAGTCAATTCAATGAAAAAGAAACGAGGGAAAAAAATTAAAGGAAAAAAAAAACAGACACACACAAAAATTCCAGAGGCGTGGCAAGGGCGGGGGCGACGAAGGCGGCTGACAACCAAGTGATGGTCCTGCATTCTGGCCAATGCGTCCTGAAATCGAGCCAAGCCAAATATGTGTGCGCCAGCGAGGGGGGTTTGAAGAGTTTCCAGGGAAAATCTTTTTAATTGGGACAATTTATTAATTAGGAATATGTATAAAAGATATTATTAGATGGTTTTTTTTAATCTTTTAAAAGCATTTAAGGTTTTACTTGAGACCTCAAAACTCTAGTCTCTCACCTCTCTCTCCTCATATGAAAGTGATTTTTATTATTTTTGTTTTTTGCAGTTTGTAGTTTGTCTTTTTCCTTGGCTCCTGTGTGTGCGTTGCTCCTGTGTGTTTTTGTGCTCTGGCTCCCAGCAGCCGCAGGCTTTTGTCCTGCCTAGTCCAGGGACCAGGCTCCAGGATCCAGAGTCCTCGCTCCTCCCTCCTCGCTGGAGTGCAAACGGCGTCGGCACTTTAACTCAATTTGAGGCATTTAACGTATGCTCGGTTGATATTTGATGCGATTTGAGAATCGTTCGCAGCTGCCACCCATTCCCCTCGATTTTTTCACCCGTTTAGTGGATTTTTTCCATCACTTTTACATTTTTTTTGTTTTTGTTTTTTTTCAAATTTTGGGACAAGGAGCGAAGCAGCCGAAAGGCAAACAAAGTGTAACAAATGTCGTTGCGGGCAGGTCAAGTGGGAAAGGGAGGCACCAGGCACCAGGCACCAGGAACCAGGAACCAGGCAGCCGGGCATGTAAGGATGGGACAAATGACTTTTGGGCAAATTTCTGTTCAAATATTTGCAGTATCTCTAGGATACCTTTGTTCTTTGAGGAGATTTTTTTGGTGTTGAGCTCTGAAGAGGAGAGTGCACTGGACAGCGTGTTGTCTTAAGCTGATTTGTTGGTCAGCTAAGAGTCTGATTGAGTGGAGAACCCGCCTCCTGCCGCCAAAGGATTTGCATGGGAGGTGCCCCGGGGGTGGGGACTGGCATTCGATTGGCATAACAGGGTGTTAAACAACATGCCAGACATGCCAGCAATATGCAAAGCCAAACACTTAACAAGAATCCGACAACAGCAACAGCAACAACAGCAGCAGCATATTTTTGACAAGACAACAGCAGCAACAACAGCAGCAACAGCAACAACTGCTGCAGCAATTGTTACAACTGCAACATGACGTGACAGCTGCAACACAGCACAGCAGAGCATAGCATATGTGCTGCAGTTGCAGTTGCATTCACAGTTGCGGCAACAACAAAATTAATAAAAAAAACTCCTAAATTGAGTGTCAATAATTTTGATACTGGCTCGCATTAAATATTTGTTGTATTGTTTAAGGAAATCAACTTTAGATTTGGGAAATCAATTTAAAATAAAAGTTCCTGTGAAGTTTATTTTATTTATTTTTGTAGTATTTTTAAAGCGGAGATGAAAAACAGCTCAACTATTCAAATTTTGTTTTTGTTTTAATTATTTTATATTATTTTATAGATAAAAGCCACCTTCTTGTTTAAGAAATATTAATGTTTTGACTTTGATTTCTTATTTAATCTTTCTTGTTTATGTTATTTAACCTAATTTATTGCAATGCAAACTTGTACTATTTCGTTGAAAATATTTACTATATATATTTTTTTTAATTAATTCCTTGATTTAAGATTTATTACAAGCTGTAATATTTATCCAAAAATTCCAAATTCTCCTCTTGTAAAATGCAAATTCTTAAGCCTAGCCACGCCCCTGCCACACAATGGAGCATAGCACACAGCCCCCAGAAACAAATTTGTGATAAATTGATTTGCATAATTTTGTAACAAGAGATTATTAATAAAACACAGCTCACAAAAAAAAATACGAGAGAACATTGTAAATCTGGGCAGCTGCCGTTGCCCCACACACAAAATGCCAACTAATTGCGATTTTATGTTAACAACTCGAATCGAACAAATCGCGGAAAAGCCACCGCGAAAAGCCGAAAATCTAGACGGGGGAAAAAACAGAAAAGAGAAACTGAACCAACATTTATCTTTCATCGCTCATAATGTGGAGCAGCAAGGCGTGGGTTGATATTTTCCTTGATTTTTTCCTCATTTTTCTTTCTGTTTTTTGTTATTTTTGGGTAGGGGGTGGGTGTAGCCAGTGCAATTATCATTTCCATTTTATATGATTTTTTTTGTTGTTATTTTGTTATCCACTCCCCCGTGGAACGAACGATTGCAAATTGTCTTGTGTGGTTTTTCTCTTGGCCAACACGGCGTATGCGTAATGTGCTGACTCTGGCCATTGCGCATACGCCGCGTGGTCACGTACACGACTCAAATGTGAGCGCTAATCCATCGAGACAGGGCAAACTACAATATAATTTGATAATTAACCACATAAAATATGTAATAGCTGTGAATGTGAATGGGAACACAACCACACAGCAGGTGGTGAAGGGGCGTGCGATGCTAGCAAGGAAATAACTAAGTTTTCAATTTTAATAGGAACATTGGATAGGCCACAATCCAACCTAGGTTACCAAGTCAACGATTTGTAGTGAAGAAATCTGGGAAACATATTACTGAAATGGGAAATGAAATCATTAAACCTATGAAAAGGATCATCTTTCGATTAATCCGTTGCTTTCGAACACGACTCGCATTACGTATGCCATAATTATCAATTAGCAATCAATAAAAAAGACAAAACTGGGGAGAAAAACGAGCAGGCAAGACAATGGCCAGCAGCAGCAACAAAAATTGCATATATCAAATGCATAAAGAACCAGCAGCAGCAACAGCAGCAGCAGCAATAACTCGTATTTTCCACTGCCAACGGCCATATCTCTCTCAATTTTTTGTTGGCCTGGGAAAAATCTGAACAGCAAAACTGTTAATTTAAATTGGAAAATTATACAAAAATATTCAAAACGCTTGTTGTTGCAGCAGCAGCAGCCGGGGAGCAGGAGGAGGAGGATCAGAGTTACATTCGAATCTGCCTGTTGATCTGAGCCGCTCTCAAACGTCACGTTTTCACGCGGCAGCAACATCAACAAGTTGCTCTCAGGCAGCTGGTAATGTTGTTGCTGCTGCTGCTGTTGTTGTTTTTAGTTGCAACGTCAGTGCAATCAACAAAAGCAATTCACGCATTCAATTAAATGCCTTCAAATGTGACTTGCCGACATTTCTTTATGTTGCTCGATTGCTCGATTGCTCGATTGCCGAGGCATGCATTAAAATCGTATAAAATTGTCATGTTAATAACCAATAATTGTTAATTTACAACTCACACACAGACATGGCAAAATACAAGCTGCAAAGCCAAGCCAAACAAAAAACACAAACCCACACAAGTAAAAGAATAGAAACTAAACGAAGTACAAAATACACTTCCCTAAATTTAATTTAATTAGTTTATATATAATTATTAATTTAATGAAATTTAAACATTTATGAACTCCTTTTTGCTTTAGATTTCTTAAACTCCCATCTCTATTTTTAAACTTATCGACACTTATCGTTTGTAAGGGCATCTGTCAAGTGTGACCAGGCTTGTTTCTGCATGTCTATCTGTGTGTGACATGTTCAGTTGTGCAGCCTGTGGTCCGAATTGCCTTTGGTTTCGTTTTTTGAGTTATTTGCTTGTTGCCTCGTTTTGGCATTTTCAGCATGTCCATTAACATTTTTTACCACAATTTTGTTGTTTTTTTTTTGGCTTTATTTATTTCCTATTTTCCCAGTTGGTTGTATTAGGCGCTTGGGTATGCGATTGTTGGACGCAAAAATATTTGAATAATGTTGATAAGACGAAAATTGGTCAAAAAAGCCTGTGACAAGGCTTTTAAAGGAAATGTGTCGTAAGACAAATATATTTGGGCAATAATTAATCTAAAAAGAATGAGTTCTTTTTTAAAATTAATACGGCTCGAAGCACCACATGATTGTTTTTAAGGTTTACCCCCCCAAAGTTTACCCCTATATTGGGTTTATAACATTTTCTTTCGTATTTTCTTTTAACACCTTTTATTAAACATTTTTGTTGGAAAATCTCTCAAAAGCAAAAAAAAAAAAACAAAAAAGAGCACAAAAAACAATGCAAGTAAAAAAATTCAAATAAAACGCGAAAAAAAGAGTACAATTTTTTTTCTATAATTAAAATTAACAACTTTTCTTGTCACGACTCTCGAAGCCAACTTGTTGCCTGCTGCTGCTGCTGCCTGCTATAATTATGCGCATTTTCAACAGATTTATATCTGGCTATTCCCCCCTCGGCACCCCCACACCTCTCCCCTCCTCCTGGCCAGTCGAGAGCTGGAAACGCATACGGCGAAAAAAGAAAAAGATAGCGTATCTCATTAGAATTGCCAGCTGTGTATGGGCTTTATAGATAGATATAGAAACCCAACTCTCTGTATAGTATATAATTAGTAATTGTTGCACAAGCCGCCAGCAGCCGCCTGCCCCTCCTCTGCCTCCTCCGCCTCCTCGCCATCCCCCTTCTGGCCATTATTCTAACATTTATACAGACAGAGAAAGAGAGATGACAGAAACGCAGGCCAGCTAAATTAAAACCCAGTTTGAAGGTCAACAGCGACACGAGCTGCGTGGCCCAGCAACAACAGCAAATAGCAAGCAGCAGCAGCAGCAGGAACACTCAGAGAAAATAGAGTATTGAATACTATATATTACTAGACTATACGATTACTATATACTACTTTTGTTATACCATTTATTTTCAGAGAATTTTTTACATTTAACTTTAACTTACTTAAGTTGTTCTACTAAACAACATTTTCAACCATTTTCTGTATTATTTTTAAAAAATAATAGAAAATTAAGTAAGAATTGTTTTCTTTTAATATTTAATCACATTTTAATATTATACTATTATATTTATACTTTATTTTAACAAAAGGCAACAATTACCATTTATTCTTTGTTTAATTCCTAAATAAATCCTTAAATTGTAATGCATTTTCGTTACTTTTCAAACAATAACTAATATTTTAATAGTATATAATATTTTTTAACATTTTGCTCTCAATATTAATTCAGTGTATAATACTTAACAATTTAATTCCAAGTTATTTTAGTGAGAAAACTTTCAAAAATATTCCTACAATATTTAAAGGCTTTCCCCTGATTTTTTCTCAGTGCCTTAGGCAGGCAGTAAAACTATGCACAAATGCCTCGGACTGACTGGTAATCTGACGTCAGCAACAGGAACTGAATCTGAAACTGAAACTGAAAATAATCGCGTTGCGCATGCGTTGGCGCTGAATTCGAATTCTCTTTTCCCTCACAACTCGCGATTTTTTGCTCATTGAATTCGTATCGGTTTTTTTTCTTTATTATTCTTTGTTTATGGGTGTTGCATAAAATAAGATTAATCACTGCCAAAAAAAAAAAGACAACAAAAAAAACCGGCCAAATGTGTCCCATTAATCAGCAAATTTGTAGGAAACGCAAGCGAACAAATTAAATCAAAAAGGAGAGGCTTCAAAAAAGGAAGGCTCGGATGAAAGGATGTCCTTGGAAAGAGTTCAAATAATAAAATAAAATTATTACAAGAAAGCTTACAAATTTAATTTAATTTATTAAAAATAATTTAATAACAAAATCAGAACTAAATAATGTATTTAAGGAGAGATATTATACTTCATATTTAATATTTGAACAATTATATTTAAAAACAATACCAAAAATTCTAAATAAACTAACAGAAAATATAATAAAATATCCAAATCAAGTTTTAGGGGGAAAAAAACTATAAGTAAATTTTAAAAAATAATAAACAAATCAAGCTAGAACATAAAGATCAGAATCACAACACTCTAAAAAGAACCTTATGATCAAAGTGCCTTAAATAAATTACTAAAAAAAATACGAAAAAGGTTAGCCTATTTGCAACCCACAAGCAATCTGCATCTTTCTCTTTTTTTCTGCATTTTCCTCCCCCTTCCCCGCGTGCCTCTTTTTGTGGCACGGAACTCGTTGGCAACTGATCGAATCGTATTTAATGTGCATGCCGCTCTTGTTGCTGCAGTTGCAAGCTCTGTGCCTGTTGCCGGTCGTGTTGCTGGCTGCCGTGCCCATAACGGTGTCAATTAAATTATGTTGCCGGCAACATTTTACAATTTGCAACAAATTGTTAACAGCAACAACGGCACAAATCAATATTATGTGAATGTGTGTGTTGTGTGTGCGGCTTGAAATCTTTGATTTGATTTGATTGCGAGAAAGGAGGAACAATGCCTCCCGGAGTTCCTGTACTTAGTTATCCCCCTTTTGTTGCTTAGCGTGGGATAATCCTTCGACCTTCGAAATCGCCTAAGCAGGACCAAAGGCCAAGTCTCAAAAATCTGCGTGATTTCCATGTGCTTTAGTTTTTGGTTCGTCCTCTGCAGGTCAAGTGCGAGCTCTGGGGCTTTTTTTTTGGTATAGTTTTTGTGATCTAAATAAGGGTATATGCGTTTTATGGGGACCTAAGTTATAGGGAAATCTATAAACCCTTAAAAAAAATTGTTTTTTTTTTAATTTCTACATGTTTAAAATGGTTTCAAGCAGATTTTTCGTATCGGTTATATTTTTAAAGCTTTATTTCAAATTAGTAAAATTTGGCATTTCTGTAAAAAAATATGTTATTATTTTTTATTCTTTTAAAAGAGATCTTTATATTTAATTTAAAATAATAATATATTTTAAAAAATTTTTGGGTGTTTTTAAAACTACTTCACAATCGGATATAAAAATTATATATCGTAAAAAAGCAAATCTAAACTTAATTAAATTAGAATAAAAAGTGTAAATTTTGCTTTTTTTACGATATAAAATTTCATAGTTAAATTTTTAACACCATTTTAGGGGTATTAAAAAGAGTAATTTATGTTATATTTTGTCAAAGAAAAAATCCTTATTTATTACCAATTTTGTTTAAATTACCAACTTAACTTTTGAACAACTTGTAA
The DNA here is from genome assembly GCA_008042655.1 of Drosophila burlai. Taxonomy (NCBI): domain Eukaryota; kingdom Metazoa; phylum Arthropoda; class Insecta; order Diptera; family Drosophilidae; genus Drosophila; species Drosophila burlai. The sequence continues at coordinate 35,904 of VNJT01018968.1, forward strand.
ATTTTTAAAATCTCAAAATGGTTTAGGAGTTTTATAGGGTATTTAAAGCGTTATTCCTTCCTGAAACCCATTTACTCTTCTTTGCTTTATTTGGTCCGTCTTTTTGTCCGTCGTGTTTCTTTTTTTTGTTTTTTCTTTTTTGTGGTCGTCTTGAAGGCTTCCGGCCCCGAAGGAGCGAACTCAGGTGACCACAAAGGCTGACCAGCGGCGAAGTTTTTCGTCTCACGCAATTGTGCTGTGTCCATGACAAAGGACTCCCACCTGAGGTCCCAGCAGGACGAGCCGAAACAGACAGGACAGCACAGGACAGGACAGGACAGGGGAGAGGAGAAGAACCCTACCAGACGGACCTTCCGGGACGGCGTCAGCTTTTGTGCGTGTGCCCCCGCCACATTCTCTTCCCGCTCCTCGTCCTTTCTCGTCCAGTTTCTCTTTGGAAAAGAGTGATATATATAAATACAAAAAACAAAATAATCAAATCAAATAAAACCAGTGCAGGCTGACCATTGGGCGGATATTATTTAGACGCTATTGTGTGGCGCCGTCCGTCGCCTGCGGCTACCTGTCTGCCGGCAATTAGCTAGCACACAGCTGCTGCTGCTCAACCTGATCCAATCCGATCCGAACTGATCGATGGCAGTATGTGCACAGCACACAGATATGGTCAGCGGAATAAAGGTGCAACTTTAAAGATCTATGTACATACAAGCAGTGATTTAAGTTTATAATCAGTTCAGTTGGTATTTTAAAGTCCTTATTGACTTTCTGTAAGAAAATATGTTCCTTGAATACCAAATTACCATTCATCTTGAAGGTTACAACTGATTTTTTAATTAATACAACAATGTACTAAATTTGATTTAACAATTTAGAAAGAAAAACCCCAACGAAATCTTTATTATTTTCCCTCGAAATATCTGTAAGTAAACTCAAAGTATCTTGTGGATTAAGCACTATGCCATGCCTGATGAATATACAGTTATCGAATATTAACTTTCTGCTCTTTTTTCGACCTTATGTGTGTTCAGGTTATGGCTTTGTGTGAGCAGTCATAAATTAATTACGATTTGCGTTAACAATGCACTGCAAACTGTAAGAAGAGAAAAGGCCGCATAAATCTTTCGGAATGCGCATAAATTTGCATAGGCGACCTTGAGGCACAGTTGTTGCTACGTAATGCCTACGTAACCCCCCACTTACCACCACACTCCCTACACTCACACTTCCTTAATCACACACACACACTCACACACTTGAGGATTTTTATCAACAGATAACGGCTCGGTTGATAAAAGCTTGACACAGTGCGTAAAAATGTGTGCTCCTTGGTGTCTAAAATAAAGGGGAAACGAAGCTATTAATACCCTGCAATTGATTAAAAATATAATTTAAGGATTAAAAGAGGTAAAAAAAAGGAGAGAGAACGTAAAAGAATAAAAAAGAATGAAAGGGAAAGGTTTAAAAAGCAAAAGAAATTAAAGAGAGCGGAACTGACTCTTGCGCTCAAGGACTTGCGGGTAATTAATTTGGACATCTCTGACTAACGATAATTATTTAGAAAACTAAGTAAATAATTTGTTTCACCAAATCAAACTTATTATACTTATTAATTTAACATGGTATTCTACCAATAATTAAGTGAAAAAAGGCATAATTAAACCAAAACCACTCTTAAAACATCTTCATCTGTTAAAATAAAAAATAAAATTAGCATACCCGCATACTTTTTCGAAACGCAGTGTACATATCGCAGTTTTCGCACCCAAGTTCAAGTTCAATGTCATTCGGATTTATGTTTTCAGTATGTGTGTGTGTGTGTGTGTGTGTATGTGTTTGCGTATTTTAATGCCAAAACTCGTTCAATCAAAGCCCACACACTTACGCAGCTTTTTATCACAGCCCGTGTGTGCCGTGTGTGTGCGTTTTGTGCGTTCGTTCATCGTTCACTTCGTTCACTTCGTTTCTTTTCGCCTCGTTTCGTCTCGTATCGCATCGCGCCTTCTTTTTGTTGTTGTTTTGCTCTTTTTTTGTTCATATAGCAACAAGTGGGTTGAGTTGCCAACGGCCTCCCCTTTCCACCACAACCTCCTCCTCCTCATCCTCCACAGCCGTGTGCTTTATCAACTGGTTTGAGGCGTGTGACGTCATTGTCGTGTGCGTGGCTTTACGCACGTTTTACGCACATTTTTATATTGTGTGCGTTGTTTTTTTTTTAATGTTATGTGTGTCTGCCACTTCTGGGGGCGCGTCTCGTTGAACTTGAAAAGCAGAAAGCAAAGCAAAAGAGCAAAGAGAGGTGGAAAGGGAAGAAAGGAAAACAGCTGATTCCGGTGCGTATGCGCGATTATGGAATGTGTACATTGTATGTATTGATGGATTCGAAGGAATTCAAGAATGTATTTTGAAGTTACGGAGGTATGAGCTTATTTATTTTAATCGGAATCAGTTTGTTTAATCAATATGAATCATAAAAAGAAATATGTATCAAAGTTATATTTATGATCCCTAAACAAAACGAAAGAATTAACTAAAATATTGGTTCAAACTCGTATTAGTAATATTAGAAATTCTGAAATTTGCATGGGACCACTGAATTGAAAAGTATTCTTTGCGTATTCCACTTTGCAGAGTTTCAGTTTCACAATTCGGTTTCGGGTTTGCCTTCTAGTTTTCGTTTTCTTTCCGTTTTTTTTCTTTTTTTTTTGTATTTTGTATTATTTGCTGGCCGCAAATTTGGTTTGGACTTTAATTCCAAGGTCAGCTTGAACGCATTAGCAACGTCCCTCTCTCTCTCTCCCTCTGTCTGTCTTGATCTCCCTGTCCTCGTCTATGCAATCACTCATTCGTGCAAAAAAAAAGCTAAGGAACACCGAAAATAAAGATGGATGAAAACTTAATACACAAAACAGAAACAAAAAGAGGGATGGGATGTGGAAAGGAAACAAAACAACGGAGAGCCAGCCAGCCGCCGAAATATATTAAATATCAAGATGAATTTATGGCACTGCATGCGGGCGGTTGAAGGGGAACGGCAATAGGCGGAAATTAACGCATCCAAAATGAAAAAAACGGGAGAGAGAGGTTCTCGGCACCGCTTCACTTTGATGAGATAATTCTTAAAATTATTTATTGCCTGTGTGTAGGTGCTCGGTTCGCGCTCGCATTATTTATTTATTTATACTTGCGTTTTTGCAATTCACAATCCGCGACTGCTTATCGCACTCTGTAGAATCTGTCCCGCTCTGGCAATCGCATTGCGCTCGCCCTCTCTCGCTTGCAAGCTTCAAAGCTGCGTTGCGTGCGTCGCTGCCTCTGTTTTTTGCCTCTTTCTCCTCTTCAGAACCCCCACTCTTCGTCGCGTCGATTTTGCTTAATGCTTTGCACGCCTCATGTGCGAGGGTGTGTGTGAGCGTACAGCAAAGATTATTCGAATAGTTAAAAGCGAGAATAAATACTAATAAGTTCTACTAATAATATAAATTTAAACCTGACAGCTTTTTTCTTTTTCTAGAAAAAACATTTAAAACATAAAAGATAATTCTTAATTCAAACCACATTTATTTTCTTACTTTGTTATTTTTTACTAACTGATTTAATTTTGATTTTTATTTTTCTACATAATTAACAATTTATTTTATAAAGTTCCTATATTTATAAGCTATGCTGTTTCTATGTTCGCTTCGTGTGTGCAAGTTGCGCGGTTCCGCTGTGAATGCGAATATCAAGGTCAACGTGTGATGTGTTGCTGTTGCTTTTGCCGCCGCCGTCTGTATCCCCTCAACCACCCCCCAAAAACTCTATCACCTCTCCTCCTTCACCCCCCCACCGCTCGGAAATGAGCTCTAAGAAAATAATTAAATGGCAGGCAGGAGGCGAAAGAAAGACGAAAAAAAAACGCAATTTTTGAAGCGCAGTTGTTAAATTAGAAATGCCATATTTTGAAATACATTTTTGAATTTTTTTTTTTCTTATTATATTTTTTTGTTGTTAATTTTTGTTCCCCGTCTGTTGCTATTTGTCTACAAAGTCTTGGCCATTAATCAGTTTTTGAAATGCTTTGAGGAGCCTCATAAATAACACGCAGATGATGCGGCATAATTGTTATTAATATTTTTAGCGAAATGTGTGCGTGCAGAAGAGTAATTAATTTAATCATATATAAAAAATTATACTTAATAAAATGTTAGTCTTGATTTTTATACCCTTGCAGGGTATTATAATTTAACTCTGAAGGAGTTTGCAAAGCAGTGAAGGAGTCATTTCTGACTCCATAAATCATATATGTATATTCTTGATCAGCTTCAACAGCCGAGGCGATCTAGCCGTGTCTGGTAGGATAAAAACTAACTCAGAACAGTTTTCCGAATTCAATTTAATGTATTTTTACCTTAGTTATCAAATTTTTAAGCTTTAATTTTTGGCAATTTTCATTTATATTTTTCTATCGATAAAAATAGTTTTACTTTGTACTTTTACAAATAAAGTATTAAAAATTATAATATTTATATTTGTGGTAATTTTTTAGCTTTTCTAACTATTTTAATACTACAAATTATTTATTTTTTATCGATTAACAGTCCTATTTGCTTATCGATTAAGTGTGCCTGCAAGCCATAAGCTTTCCTTCAATTAAACTCATGTAATCAATTTAAGATAATCCATCAGGTAATCACAGTTTAGCGATTTATATCCCGAAAAGCAACAAGAACTCCCTCCCCCCTACCTGTCATCGGAAAAATCAATAAAAATTAAATTGCCCGCACACACACAATTATCGACAGGGTAAAGGCAATCGATAACGATAGTCGTCGTTGCCCCCCATCAGGCTAAATTATATAAATTTGCACACATTATGCGAAATTGACGAAGAAAAGGCCTCCTAATCACAATGTTGGAAAGTCTATACAGACTGGATCAGAGGATGGATTATCCATCGCGATCCATCGAGATCCATCGCGGTATCCATCGATCATCTATCATCAGGTGGTTGCATTCCTAGAGAGCCCACTCTCCGCTCTGTAAATTGTATTAAGACATAAATGCGAGTCAAGAAATCGAAGAAGAAGAAGACGGGGAAGCTGCACAAGAACCTGGCAATATACGTAGCCTTTATAGAAGAGGTTGAGGCAACAATAAAAAAAAGCCGCAAGCGCCACACCGCACACACAGGCTACAACAAAAAAAAACAAAAAAGGAACAAAAAACTCAGTAAGGCGGCGATATGCAAACATAATAATTTGCATATTTCGCCGCAGTGTTCGTTGTTGTTGCTTTTGTTTTTCTCTGACGGTGGTCAAGCAACAAACAAAAAAAACAGAAAAAACATCTATAAAAGGGAGTGGTAACCCCCATAATAGAAATGTTAACCTCTCAGCGGCAGAGGAGGCAGCAGTCACACCCAAGTTTGGTAACCATGAAAAAAATAAGAAAAGAAAAAATAAATAAAGAGCCATGGCTAGCAGCTGGAAAAAAGGTTAAAACTTGCAAAAGAAACAAAAATATATTTCACGATCAAGCGTGCCTCAATATACTTCTTTTATAACTTTACGAAAGGGTTTTAATAAATGCTTAAGATACTAACACACATAAATCTATACAAAATAAATAATAAAATATTATAAAAAAATATTTATGGACTCAGGTTGAGGAAAAAACAGGCTTAGAAAGGTGAAGATCTGCGATAAAGATAAGAAATTCTAAGATAACGTGACTTATTCTTGGCAGAAAATGGCGCCCACTTGTTTTTTTTTCGAATCCTACTCTCTCCTATCCTCTCCCTATATTTCCATCTCTTTCTCTTGATTTATACGCATGCGTAATTGGAATAGGATTTTCCTTTCCTTGTTTTTTGTTTTTGTCGTTCATTTAGTTTAATTTCTTTTACCGGTTAACTGCTGCTGTTTAAATTCGGGTTGGGAATGTGGACGCCCACTTGGGACATGCGATGCAAGATCGGTTAACCCGACGCCCACCTCTAGATACACTGAAAAAAAAAGTACAAATAAAAAAGGATACATCAAATGATCATCAAACTGTATTTAATAGATGCAATTTAAATGATGAAAAATATTTAAAATTATCTTATTAATAAGCACCTTTCTTTTAGGGTTTTCTTAAGTTGAATATTTGTGTCTCTTTCCGTCTCTCTCTATCTCTGTCTCTGTCTGTCTGTCTGTCTCTCCCTTTCTCTCTTTCTGTCTCTTAAATGTCAGGGAAATTTATGTTGTTGACTATTTTGCCGCAAATTACATGCAACACTGTTTTCTTTTCTTTTTTTTTTTTTAAATATAGGAAGAGCGGAAAAAAATGTTTACTAACTGGGCCGTGGCGTTAGAAATCAAAGCCTTTGGCGTTCATTAGCTTTGGGGGCGTTATTCTGCCTCCCGCCTCCCCCTCCCCCCTTTGCGACTCCTCCAGCAACGTTCAATTAAAAGTGTTGCCAATTTGCGACGCCTCTGCCCGGCTGCCCCCCCTTTTTTGAGCCACCTTAGGCCCCCTTTCCTGCCCCCCCTTTTTAGCCAAGCCTCTCTTTTCCTTTTCTTTTTATTTCATTTTTTTTTTCGCTTGTAATCAGGAAATTCGATTTTCTTAATGCCACTGAAAGAGCTTGGAAAGAGAGCTGGCTGGCAGACTGGACCCTGGACAGCCCCCATTTGGCCCCGCCCCCCTTCTGCTCCTGCTTCTCCTGGGCCCCACGTCCATGACTTCTAATATGCGCGTGAATTTATTAACGCTCATTTTACGCTGTTGTTGCGATTCGGGGGCGTGTGCAGGCCGATTGCATTTTTTTAAATAAATTCTAGCGCAAACGGCGCGTGACAGGAGACGCCGATGTGGAGAGTAAGGGAGAGGGACAGGATCGGGGGTGGTGGAGAGCATGCTAGAGGTGACATTTTTCATAGGAAAGTAGGAAAACTTTACGGTTTCCCAGGGCCTTTGGTAGAGGTTTATGTACGAAACTAATTATATTATTATAATTATGTATTTCCAAAATAAAGAAAATATCAATAATTTAATAAAATAATTTTTTTTTAATTTTAAAAGTAAAAAATATACAATTTTTTAGTTGGGACACGAACCCAGGACTCGGCTTCAAGAAAGAATGAGATAGATACTGCGAGTGAGCTAGATACTGGTTTCTAACTATTGTACAGATTTAAAAATAATAAATACATAAATCGATCTTTTTTAAAGCTTAACAAGACAAAAAAAAAATTATTTTATTTTAAATCGCCATAGTTGGGACTTGAACCCAGGCTTGCGAGCGTGCGAGCGAGATAGCTAATGGTTCCGAAATTTTATTGCCAGCCACCAATTCCTCTGAAATTTTCAATGAAAGCTTATGTAAAAAACCAAATTTTTAGAATAATCATTTAATTCTAATACAAAATCGTGGCTATAGGTTTATAAAACTTGTTCTTTTATGATAAGATATATGGCTACATTTATTCGCCTGGTGAGGCTGATATTTATTTGTTTTAAATCATACTGGAAATAAATTCTACTCGTTGATTAAACCCGAGTCTAAATTGACTCTCCTGGTGAGGCTGAATTTAAATAGTGTAAGAAGTCCTTAGATTTCCCCCTGAAAACATCGCATCCTGTCGTGATTTCCCAAAAGCCTGACCATCGCTCCCTCGCCGAGGTTAGCGCAGTCTTAGGCCAAAACCTCATTAGGCTATAGCGAAATCTATATGCGAAATGGAGGCCGACGCCTTTTCAATTTGCCAGCAATGAAAATTTACAACATGACCGGGGATCGGTCTATCGCTATATATGTATGTATATACTGTATATGTGTGTGCATATATATATGTATATATCGGGCGTTCATTGCATACCCCAAGGCGTGCATGCGCACATAAAAATCGACAGCGGATCGGAACTGGTTGCAAGTTGCTGCCGTTGCAAGTTGCAAGTTGCGGCTGCTGCTGCTGCTGCTGTGGCATTGTCATTCGTGGCATGTTCACGCCTTGACGCCCGCAGCTGAAAAAAAAAAAGAAAAAAATTACACAAAAACTGGACTCCAAATTGAACTCCACTGAATCGCCCATCGCAACGCTCCTTTTTTTTCACTCTTCTTCTTCACTGGCTTTTCCGGATCGCGCTCGTTTGTGGCATCTTCAAAAGCGGCGTTTCGTGGCCACGTTTGAGAGTGAGATCGTAAATCTAATAAATGCTTCTAGCTTGCCGAGGGGAGAAATGTCCAACGCCGCCGACGACGACGGCGACCACGACGACGAATGGAAAATGCGCTTTTCCTGGCTCAGATGGTGGCCAACCGATAAGATGGAAAATTAAAAGAAAATCAAGCTTAAGGAAAATTAAGGAGAAATGTGTTTTTCTATATTTAGGACAAAGCGCCCTTTAAACGTGAAAATGCATTTACAATCAAGAAAATACTATCTAGATTTTAGCAAGTTTCTTCTCTGATTTTAAAGCAAATTTTTCTTAAATAGAAAATTGAATTTATAAATATTTGATATCCCAATTTGTACTAATTAATTTCAACTCCTTTCATTCCCCCCTTTGCAGGTGGTCCTCTCGGCTTGTTCCTCGTACTTCCAGAGCCTGTTCCTGGAGCACCCTGAAAGACATCCAATTGTGATATTGAAGGACGTCCGTTTTGCCGAGCTGCAAACCTTAGTTGAATTCATGTACAAGGGCGAGGTGAACGTGCAATACTGTCAGTTGTCCGCGCTGCTCAAGACAGCCGAATCCCTCAAGGTGGGTGAACTTGCTCTTGAACCAGCTCTTAATTACCCCAGACTTACCTTACTATATATATTAACCTCTTCCTACTCACCACAGGTCAAGGGCCTCGCCGAGATGACGAACCAGAACACTACGCTGCGCGAGCCGGAACGAGAGCCGGATCGCCTGCGTCCCCAGGGTGGCGGTGGCTCCACCCACAAGGCGGCCGATAGTCCGGCGGCGGCTCTAGATGCCACGGCGGCAACGGCGGCAACAACAGGGACTGCGGCAACGGCAGCAACATCGACCTCAACCTCAGCAACATCTGCGGCAGCAGCAGCAGCAGCAGCAGCAGCAGCAGCAGCAGCAGCAGCGGCGGCGGCGGCGGCAACATCTGCGGCGGGAACAACAGCAACATCTGCAGCAGCAACGGCGGGGAGCGGTAACAGCAGCAGCAGCAGCAGTAGTACAAGCACAACGACGGCCACCACGACAGCAGCCAGTGCCACAAACGCTGCCTCCACCACAACAGCCGCTTCCGGCACGGTGACTTCCGGTGCTAGTAGCAGCAGCGCCACCCACGAGGAGGCCACATCCTCAGTCAGTGCACAGAAACGGGAGGCCAGCGATCGGTGCAGTCCCACGCCCGCCAAGCGCTCATCCCATCGGCTGCAGGACAAAGCGGACCATCATCTCCTGACCGATCTGGAGGCCGAGCAGAGTGCGGCGAACGTGCCGCAGGCTGAGGAGGCGGAAGACGAGGAGGATGAGGAGCTGCTGCTGGCACGCAACTTAAACGATGACGATGAGGAGGATGAGGTGGAGGAGATCGATGAGCTGGACGAGAATGAGGATATTGAGGAGGCAATGCGAAGGGCACAGCAGCTGCAGGCAGCGGCGGCAGCGGCCGTGGCGGCGGCAGCGACGGCAGCGACGGCGACAGCGGCGGAGGAGGATGAGGATGAGGATGAAGATGAGGATACGCCCATGCCGCTAGATCTCTATCAAAGACCTGTGGAGCCAAAAAACCCGGCAGCAGCAGCAGCAGCAGCAACGGGAGCAGCGTCAACAGCGGCGGCGGTGGTCTCCACTCAGGGCAACAGCAATGCCTCCTCTCACACCAATGCCAATGCCAACATCAACAACAACAACTCCAGCAGCAGCAACAACAACAACAATAATAATAATAACAACAATAATAACAACAACAATGCGAGCAGCGGGAAGACCACAACCTCGGCCAGCAATGGCTCCGGCTCCATGTCCGTTTCGGTTTCCGTTTCCGTTACCGGTTCCGGCCTGGATGGAGCCGTCGTAGCTTTGGATGATGACGACGACGACGACGATGATGACGAGGAGGAGGTGGTGGCGGCAGTGGGTCGTGCCGGCGGAGACAGGGAGCGAGAAAGAGATAGAGATAGAGAGCGCGAACGACGAGCGCGAGAAGCGCGAGAAGCGCGAGAGCATCGCCTTGAGCAGGACATGGACGAGGATCTGGACGAAGATGTGGTGGTGGTCGGTGCCAGTGCCAGTGCCAGTGCCATGGCCCGGGGCATTGCCCAGCGGCTGGCCCATCAGACACTGAGGCTCCATCATAGCCATCAAGCGCATCACCTGCACGCCACGCATCACCACCACCATCCGTCGCATCCATCGCATCCATCGCATCCGTCGCATCCGCATTCCCATCTGTCGCCCTCGGACGACGAGGATGCCCTGCCCGTGATTGCCAAGACGGAGATCATCGACGATGACTATGACGATGAAATGGATCTCGAGGACGACGATGAGGCGGACAACAGCAGCAACAACGATCTGGGTCTCAATATGAAGATGGGTGGCGGTGGCGGTGGCGTCGATCTTTCCACTGGCTCCACTCTGATACCCTCGCCGCTGATCACCCTGCCCTCATCCTCATCGGCGGCAGCGGTGGCGGCGGCAGCAGCAGCAGCCATGGAATCACAGCGCTCTACGCCGGCCATAACGGGTTCGGGAGCGGGAGCGGGTGCCGGGGCCTCGGACCTCAGTATTGGTGGCTCCGGCGGTCGCCCGGCGTCCCGGAGTTCACGCGACGGCGGTAACGATGGCCGAGGCGGGGGAGGAGCCTCCTCCTCCAGCCTGCTGAGTCCCGGAACTGTGGCCAACCTGCTGCCCGTGCAATCGGTGCCATTGGTGAGTGAAAATGTCTGTCATTCTTATAAGTATTGCTTTATTTTTAATATATTAATAATATTAAGATTGTTCCTGGTTTTTCCTACTAATTTATAAATTCCCCTCTCATTTTTCCCACCCCCCCCAGAGCCTCAAGAAGGAGATCGATTGCAGCGAGGACGACAACAGCAGTCACAGCAGACACATGCAACAGCGTTCGGCATCAGCTGGCGGCGGGCTGGGCGGCGACCTTGACTACCGCGCCTCCCACGAGTCGGTAAGTTTGAGAGCGTTTTAGCTTGAAAATCTCAATCAAAAAACAAAACCCAGATAGATCTTAACTCCCCCCCTTAAAAAAAACACCCCAAAAATTCGAAAAGAACAAACCCCCCTGCCAAAATTAGAGAACCCCCTCTTCCCCCACCCGCGGAGGAGTTGCTCCTCCCAAAACCCGTTCAGTGAATGCTTTTGCTGCTTCGATAGGTCAGAAAAAAAATTAAAAAAATCGAAATATATTCAAAGATATATATTCGCAGGCCAGATCTCCGTCTCCCTCTGATACCGATCTGGCTCGATCCGACTCCATGTCTATATGTAACCATATCTCTATCTTAAGTATTGCTCTCTCTCTCTCTCTCTCTGTCTGTTCTTATATATATATACAACTTTATACCATAATATTTATATCTATATAAAAAAAAAAAAAACAATATACAAAATCAAAAAAAAAAAAGCAAATGCAAAAAAGAAAACAAAATCAAAAACTCAACATATATTTTTGCTCTTCGTCGTGTTCTTTGTCTATGAATTTTTTAATACATATATATAACCAAAAACATATATATCTACATATATATATATTATATATATTATATACCTTTATCCATCTATATATCTATACGCCCTATATATATATATACATACACCCCCGAACCCCAAGAAGTAAAGTTTTTCATTTTTCTCTTCAGTTTGAAAACCACCCTTCCCCCCCAAGTAATTTGAGATACGAAACCAAATATCGAGTGTTAGTTGTTCAGTTTCCTAGCTCTATATAGAAACTATATATTTTGTTAAATGTGTAGCGCTCTCTCTCTCTCTCTCTCTCTCTATCACTCTCTCTGTGTGTATTTATCCATCTATCTCTGTCGCTCTACGTCTACTAGCTATAGCTAACTCTCTTACACACACACTCTGTATACCTTAATGTCTGTGTAATTTTGTTAGTTAATCCGATCAATGTATTTGTGTATGTAATCTATGTTGTATTTGTCGCATATCTATGTGTATATATATCATATATCCCTTATGTTCCCTGTAAAAAATACACACACACACACTCTATACATATAACTACTCTTTATTCTATAAGTTTTCGCACAGTTGATGGCATTGATTGTATATATATATTTTTTATTTTGTCTTTTTTTTTTTTGAGGGCCACTTTTCACTTTCCACACACACACACATTGTTGCCAATTTCCGTTTACAATTTTCCCAGTCCCTGGAATTTTTACCCGTCTCCTTTTTTTGTTTGTATTATTTATTTACTGGCCATGTTCTGTTTGGAGGTCCTTCCTACCGGCTTCCCCTATTCTACTATTTCCTTCTGCTTGTTTCCTTTTCTATTTTAATTTAATTTTTTATTTGCCACCAATGTTGGCGTTGTTGCTGTTGTTGTTGCAGTTGCATGTTCACGACACTATAATTTTCAATATGGCTGTCAGTGTCACAGAATAATTACGACTAGGGAATGCCCTAGACTGGGACTGGATAATTAAAAAGGAGAAAACAATACTTATGTAAAAGTACCTGAAAGTTTATGTTTAAATTTAAAATAAATAATTAAATATCAGGGAATTTAGATAACTAAATACAATCTAGAAATCTCTATAAACTGACTGACATTATTTTTCCAAGTTTCTCAGCCCCCCCATAAATAATTAAGCATACGCAGTGGTGGCCGGCCTGCAAGTAAACAAATCGCGTATACGCCGCGTATTCGCCTCTGGGCGAAACTGGACTGCTCCTGCGTTGTCCGCACACATTTATTATTTGAGACACTCTGCACTCGATGTAAATAAAATAAAAACCAAATCAAATATTCAAATCAAACAATGAGAGAGAAATTGTCGCATGTTGCAACAGGATGAGCAGCAAAAGGAAAACTAGGAAAATTCCAGCTCGATATTCAATTTATTTATTCCCCCGGAGAGGACACGACAGGGACAGGAACAGGGACACCATCCCTCTTCCTGTTGCCTGTTGTCCCTCTTCACTAATTTTGGCTCGCATTCGGCATGTAATGCACACTTTTTCGGGCTCAAGCTCAACTGTACCTTTTTCGGGGCTGTGGAAAAACATTTAGCTTCCGGCAAATATATTTCCACATTACATTTTTCCCTGTCAACCCTTCTTATCCTCCTTCTCCCTGGGTCGTCGTCTCATTCTTTTTAGCCAACATTTTTCGTGCAAAAAGAAAATCTATGAAAATGAAAGCAAGAGCAAAAAGGAACTCGAGTAGCCACTGTCGTTTTTCTTATGTTTTTCCCCGCCACTTCAGTGCAGCAAGAAAAAATACAACAACAAAAAAAAGCACACAGTGTAACGCACTTTGTTGCAACGCTTGACGAATTTTCATGGGGGAAATGTTGGGGCCGAGGAAGGGCTGGCTGGATGACAGGACCAGCCAGCGGAAATGTTGTCAAAAACCTTTAGCAAAATGCCTAGAAAAGTGCAAAAAAGGGGCAACAAATTATATTTCAAGGCTCACAATGTTGACGTTTCGAGGTCTCAACAAGACTTGAAATCTTATGGAAAGAAAATTATTATTTTTAAGGGAAAATAAGATTTATTAGAGAATTTTCTAGCCCAAGGTAGGGAGAATATATTATTAAAAATAATTGTATATATGAGAAATAATTCTAATCTGAAGGTATATATTTATTCTACATTTTGGGAACATTTCTGAAATAGTTTGACAGATATTTCTTTCTGAGAGCTTCTAAATAACCAGTCTCTTTTTTTAAGTCTCCTGGCTGACTTTATATAACATATGTATATGCATGTCCCCTCTGCACTCTTCTGACGCACATGCATAAATTCAAATAAAAATTTATCTAAAAAGGAAAGCTTGGTGAAAATCCAAATAAAAATAAAAAGGAAAACCCCAAAAGAAGGCAACAAAAAATAGCAGCGCAGCAGCAGCAGCCTCGAGTCTGCCTGCAGCCGGCCGTTGACGTCGATGGTGTGCTGTGTGTGTGTGAGAGGGTATCTGTGTGACGGGGTTGCATAAAACACTGAAGAAAAGTCGGGGCTTACTTTTAACAATTTTTGTATGATTGATTTTTTACCTTATTTTCCAAGGGAAAAGGAAAAACAGGCGGAAGGGTGTGACAGCTTATTCTCATGTTCTTGAACAGCATCACCAGCCGAAGCAATTTAGATTTCGTTAATGCCTTTATATCAGAGACTATAAGAGCTAGAGTTATCAAAATTCAGGCTATATTTTAAAGAAATTTATTTAAATACGTATTTCAATTTAAAATGAAATAATTATTCATTTTAATCATGTCAATTTGGAGTATTTTCATTAATTGCTTCTTTATATATTTAAAATAATTATTGCTTATTAAAATTTATATATATATATATATATATTTCTATAATATGAATACCTACAGCAAGCCATAGATTTCATGTGAAACTCCCCTTTTTTATCGCCGAGTGTCTTGTGCAATTCGTTGACTCTGACTCTGATGTATTCCAAGCCTCTTGTAGGCCTCTCCAAGCCATTGCCGCATAATAAATACTTTTGCTTTTACACTTTCTTTTTTCTTGATTTTTATTTCTTATTTTTTGTTCTTACTTTTTTTTCTGCCCTCCGTTTGCCTCCCTTTTCAAGGGGGAGAAATGATTATAACGAGGCGAGTTGCTGCAGTGAAACAAGACCAAAACAAAACGAAATCAACGCACAAAACCAACAACTTTTGCTTTCTTTTTCTTTTTGCTTTCTTTCTACATACACACACGGGGACACACACATACGTATGAGTATTTAATTTTGAAACAAATGCGTTCTTTTTATTTATTTTTCGAGCTGCTGCTCTTATGCAATTTTTTCATGGCATACCTTTAGGCTTGGCCCTCTCAACTGTCCCGGCTGCTGGTACTGCTGCTGCTGCTGCTGCGCTTGCATTTTATGAGTCGCATCTCTGTCTCCCGGTTCCCCTCTCCATCCCCCCTGGGAGTCCTCCTGGGTCCCCTCCCTGGAGTGCCGCCACCTGCCCCTGTCAGCATTTGCCTCGCTTGTCTGCCCGTCTACGTTGCGTATGCGTAATATGAACGCTTGAGTCAGAGTTTTGCGCGGCAAATTGTAGAAAATACAGGGAATTTTCAAATGAAAATGAAATATTTGGGTATTAAAGAAAAATATAGAAAATATTGAAAAATATAACAAAAACGAGATTTTTTCAAGATAAATAATATATATTTTTAACAAAAATAGGGCACTAGCTGTTTTGTCAAAGAAACAACAAATAATTTAAAAAAAAAAAATAAACAACAATAGAAAGGATCCTTTATGGCCACCGCCACTGTCCTCACAGACACTCACATATCTGTGTTCCTATATCAAAAAAATCTCCGGATATATATGTATATATATATTTTTTAATATTTTTATTCGGAGGCTTTCGCACAACTTTTGACTGAATGCATTTAGGTACTCCTTTGCCCCCACACCATGCCCCCGAATTGCCCACTCTAAGCCTCCATCAATGCCTGGTAACTGTCAATCATGCAATGCATACAAAAAAATAATAAAAAACCGCAAACAAAATATATACATTTTTGTGAGCCACCACGGAAATCCGAGCAAATAAACAAAAAAAAAAAAAGAAATGGCGGGGAAAAAAAGGCAGAGAGTCAACAACGTCAAAAAAAAAAAGTGCTGCCAAAACGCAACAAATGCCAAAGCGAAAATATATTGCATTGTGGCGCCACCGCACCACCCCCAACCCCCTGATGCCTGCCCCGCCCCCACACGCACATTGCACATTTTGCGGCGCTGCGGCAGCTGCAGCTGCAACGTCGCTGCCGAGGCATTGTAATCAGCGCTGCGTTGATTGCAAAGTTTTTCAAGTGCTTTTCGGTGGGTCCACACACCCACTACCCCTCCCCCTGGCCTAGGTTTTTATTTTGGCTTAAACCAGGGGAGGAAAGGGGGAAGCTACAAACTGCTAATAGCCCCCCAAGAGAGGCGGACTTTAAGGCAACGCAAAAAGCCTTTTCAAATTTCTGTTTGAGTGGGAGGAAGTTTTGAAGTATTATTGTTAAAATATTGGGTGTTTTTTTTTTTTAGCTTACTTCCAAAAAAGGTTATACTAGTAAAGCATATAATTATTTAATATAATAATAATTTGTAATAATTATTATGAATCTAGTAGTGTTGCTTTGAATATAAAGCAAAGGTCTAAGTAGTTCTTGAGCCAAGAGACAAAGGTTAATACATTTTTTTCGGGCATAGACCTTGATTTTTTTCAAATCAATTAATGCATTCTTTTAATGCTCAGAATAGAGGTTTTAGATTAATTCTTAGCAAAATTCTTAAGTTAACCTTCGTAATTTTTTTAATTTACCAAAGTTTTTCAACCATGAAAAACAGATTTATTAATTTATTTCAGCTTAAGATTTCTTTTTTCATATCGATTTGAGGACCATTGTATGCTGAAATTGGAGGTATTAGCTTACTGCCTTTTTGTGCCTGAAAATAGGCATTAGTTTTCCCAAAATAAATACCAAGAAAATTCGGTTATCTCATTTTCACACGTGTTTTCAGTTTTCCTCTTGAATTTCAACATAAAAAAATGTATATTTTTTGCCTTCCGACTTTTGTCTCGCTTCAAGTTGGTGCTCGTCTCGTCACCGGGTCCGCTCTTTTCCGTTTCCGCTTCCGTTCCCGCTTCCCGATTGTTCCGACTACTAGGACTGTTTGTTTTGCACCCACATCTATTATATATATTTTTTTGTTTATTAAAAAATCTGCGAAAAGAGCAGAGATTGCCTGCAAAAAAATATAAAAAGCATATATATATATATATATCAATGCTGCACTCCTACCAACTTCGCCTGTTGCCTTTTTTTCATATTTTGTTTTCCTTAAAAAAGAAATTATAACAATACATAATAATTTGTGCAAAAATTTGTGCAAACAAAAAATAAATGAGGAAAAATATTTGAAATAGTCCCATCCCCATTCTCCATTCCCCCCTTGAAACCCACTGGCATGGCATCCGAGCTTCCCAGATGCGTTCTATGCGTCATCTATTGCGTCTATTTTTGATTGCAATGAAAGGGACCTTCAAAAAAGGCAAACAAAAAATAAAAGGGAAAATAATTAAGCGCACCAAATGCAAACAAACCAACTGAAAATATACGTACAAAAATATACGTATAGAAAAATGTGTGTGTGTTTGTGGAGCGGGGCCCAAGAGAGTTTTCATTAAAAATTTGCTTTTATTAAAATGTTGTGACTGGCAGCAGCAGGAGGAGGCTCAGTTCAGGGTTCGAGGCTCCAGCTTCGAGGTTGAGGCTGAGGCTGAGGCTGAGGTTGAGGGTTGAGGGTTGAGCTTAAAGCCCCTCCGCCAAAACGGCATAAAAATGAACAAGAAAAGGCCGACGACCGTCGAAAATATTTCGTAGGAAAAGGAGCAAACCAAAACCAGACGCACATCGATCGATATTTGATTATTATTGCGACTACGACGGCGACGACACGGACTACGATGACGATGATGATGACGAAGTCACGACTCAAGACGGACACTGATAAAAATTCTATAAATTTGACAAGGCCCTTAGGAAAGTCCAGGGGATAACAAAGGGCAGGCAGAGTATTCGTGGTAGAAGTTTCATATTTACAATATAAAAAAAAGAGTTATCATAGTAGCAGTTCCATTTTTACAATAAAAAGAAAAGTTTTCTTGGTAGCCGTTCCATTTTTAAAATATAGAAAAACCTACAAAAAATATTTAATATTTAAAAAAAGACCAAACATGTATAAACCATTACATGAGCTTCCTTTTTATTTTATTTGATATTTTCGCAAGGAAATCAGTTGCTTTACCACACATTTATTGTTCAAGTGTATGACGCAGTCATCGGCCAGGACATTAACGGCAATGTGGCGAGACCTCGAGCCAGATGTGGAGTGCGTCTGGGGCTCTCACATTGGGGAAAATCTGGGGAAAGGGAAGCAAAAAGTCAGAAGAAGAAATCGAAAAATTGGGTAAGGGTTTCAGTGGGGGACAGGGGGAGGTCCTGCAGAGCAGATAATCACTCCATTAGGCGTAGGCACGTTGAACTCGTCGCACAAAATCAAATCAAATAGGTTCATCGACATACCGGTTTAGGTCCCTTTTTTTTGTTTTTTTTTTTTTTTGGCACTTTTTGCGTTTGGCTTGCGATGACCCAGTTTACCTACACATACCTACCCGGGGTTATTCAATAATCCACCGCCAAACCTGAAGCCACCAAGAGCGGGCAGAGGCCAAAAACTGCAATTTGGCTAATGGAAAGTTTGTTTATTTCGGCGGCTTGTTAGCCTTTCGCCGACAAAAATCACGCAACATCAATGGATGTAAGTTACTGGTGCACCGGGCTAGTTATCTTCTGTGAAAGCTAAAAGCCTGCCAGTACAGTCTAAGGGCGAACCTGTCTGGCCTGGCCATCATCCTGTTCAGCATTTAAATTTATGGCAAAACTTTTTAATACATTTTTACTTGGCTGACATCATGGGGTACTATTATGAAATATATAGTTTTTAATGGCCAATTGAGAGTCGTAATTAGTGGCAGGTAGTAAGGACATTTTAAAACATCAAAGTTTTTTATTTTTTACCATGAAGAGATGGGTAGTGACGTCAAGGAGACACTATATTGCTTTTGAGGGTCTCTGTTCGGGATATTTACAACATATATATTTAATTAATGTTTAGGATATATACATATATATACATTTTTTGTATATTCTTAAGTATTGGGTCTTTACGTCACGAGGACGTGGTTCTCCTTTGAGTGTCCCTGTTCGGGCGTGAGGTGTACAGTATGAAAAGCTGTCTTAGAAGTTAGTTAAAGGTTTATTTACTTAGAAGTAAGTATAGCATCAAAGTATTTTTGTTTTTATGCCACTAAGTGTATGGGGTTTTCCGAAGAGGACAGTATTCTCTTCTAGTTGTCCCTGCCCGGGCGCCATGTGTACAGTTCCTAAAATTGTCTTGAAATAAAGTTCATACTTACTTTCATACTTATCCCTACTTTTCCGGTAAAGTATATAATTTTTTTTATATATTAAGGTACTATTCAGGTGACAGCCGTATAATTATTAAATGAAATCCTCTTAAACAACTGCAACAACATTTTTGTTATTTGTTTCTCATACTTTCTGTTTTATTTTTAGCCTTAAGACTACATTTTACACTTTTTCACACTCATTACGTAGATTGTACATATTTAAAGCATGTTTTATATAAAATAAAAACCAAATCAAAACCAAAAAACCCTCACAAAAACAACAAAAGAAATTCAACCATTTTTAGTTTGCGCTTTGTGACCAAAAACCAAACCAAAAAAAAGAAAAACAAAAAGAATAAACCGGAAGCAAAACCTCCATAACCGAACCAAAATTTGACAAAAACTAAAATCTGTAAATGATATCAAAATTCGCTGCACAAAATTTGGACAAAACCCCACCTATCTTATATAGACATAAGTATGAAACCCCCGATCCCATATCGTTTCTTTGCATTCAAATTAGACCTACCTTTGACCTTATTCCTTATTCTTTGATTGTTTTTAAACTCTGGAAACTCTGAACCTGTAAATGTAATTGTTGTCTTTGTCTTAAAACTTACTGCTTATCGCTCTTTAATGCTCTCTCTCTATCTCGCTCTCGCTCTGTGTGTCTCTCTCTCTCTCGCTCTCTTTGTCTCTCTGTCTCTATCTATATAAATATAAATATTATCAATGTGTCGAAACTGTGTGTTGTGCTTTCAATATTATATTAATCAATACGAAAACGGAACAGCAAATAAAAAAAAAAGATATTAAGAAACCACAAAAGAAATCTCCATCAAATAAAACAAGAGAGGGGTCCAGATCTGAACGTTGTGCAATTGATAAACCAGATATATATACCACAATATATATATATAAACTGCAATAAACTATCAATCAAACAAAAAATCGTACTGAAGCGCTTTTGGTGTTTTTTAAGCTACATATAACTACATAAAAACGATATAAAAGAAAAAACAAACCACAAGAAATGCAAGAAAAAATTAAAACAAAAAAGGAAATCAAATACCGAAGAAAGAAAAAACTATAGAAAACTAAATCGAATTAATATATCACCGATATACACATACATCACTCTCACACACTCACACCAACACGAGATACATACAAACTATATAATACTATTTTTTTCCAACGATATATATGTATTATCTAAATGTGGAACGCTTTTACCATAAATCGTTCGTTCGTTGTTCGTTTATGTAAATGGTAAATGTGTGTGTTCTATTTTTCCATAAACTAAATGTCTTTCATTTCCCTCTATAATATATATATATTTTTTTTTATTATTTTGATATTCAATATTGAGTTCCTTATATAGTAAAATTTAATCTTTAACATCTTTATAATTTGTTATCGCTCCAGAGATGAGCTGCAAACCGTTTATAGGAATTATAGGGAATTATAATTCTAAATTCATAGTTTTTGTTCTTTGAACCAATTCACTTAATATGTAATTTGATCTCATTTTAGTTTCAGTTAAATCATTCATTAGCCCATTATTTAGAGGTAACATCAAGACATTTAACACTCAATTCCATTATTATTATTTTTTATTTTATTTAATATTTATTTGTGGTTTATTCACTATTTCATTTATTGGACTTTTACTTTAAATATTTAATAGTCAGCTTTCATAGATATATCAGATATTATTTTAATATTTAATTAGTTTATTTAAACTAATTTTTAAAATATTTATTTAATGGCTTAACCAAGTTTTATTGTCAGTATTTGCCTTGATTATTGTTGTTACATAATTCAAGTTATGCATCCCCTGTTATGTTTGTTTAAAGCATAATTATATTTGATGTTTAGTTTATTTGTTAATACGTTTTTATTATTTCCGTAATATATTCTTATGATAACTTAAAGAATTTGTGAAGAATTTTCTGTCAATAAAAAAATAATTGGAATACCATAATATATATAAATATATAAAGCTATCAACGTTTTCCATTAATCGATGAATTACAGATTTTTAATGAATAATAATCGATTATTCTAAATTATTATCGATTAACTATCGAGTATTAAAGATGAATTATTAATTGCTTATTAATTGTAGTCGATTAATTATCTAGTTAATTTCTATACTTTTTGTATGATTTGAAACATTTTTCTAATGAATTATTTTTGTTTTCCCGTTGTTATTTTTTGTTGTCTCTCTCTCCCTTTCTCTCTATAATTTCTTTCTATATCTTATTTCTCTCTTTTTAAATCGATGTTGTTGGCGAACGTTGCGTAATTCTGTTTTATTTCTATCGTTTCCTAACTCTATCTCTATTTAATTCTATTAAATAATCCAACTCGCTCTGTCTGTCTCTCTCTCTCTCTCTGTCTGTCTTACTCTCTATCTCTCTCTCTCTCTCTGTCGTTATGTTTTTGTGTTTACTATATAAAAAGCTACTCGTACGTATACATAATATATGCCTTTGTTCCTTTCCGTATCATTTATCGTTGTTGTGTGCTCTATTCAAGTAAAGTCTATCCGAATATTCAAGTATTTAAGGATCGGATCGCAGGATAATAATTTCTTTCTCATAGCATATGCGTGTGTGTGTTTGTGTGTACGTGTGTGCGTTTGAGTGTGTGTTTGGTTCGATTGTTCGATTTTTGCCTTGGTTTTTTTTATAATTACTCGATAATTCGATCCTTGAACTAAATGTTGTGACTCTGATACCATACCATAGACATACCATATATGTGCGGCATATCCTGTGTATACGTATAAGTCTGAAGCTCTGTCTCTCTTTCCCCAGGTATATATACCTACCATATAAGTTAACCGACTCCCGATTGCAACACTGTGCCACCTAGGTTTAAGGTTTATTGAAACTCGATCCGTCAAGACTTACTCGTGGCAGGTTTCATGGCTAGTGGCAGATCCCTGATTCGGAATTCGAAATTTGAAATTTGAAATTTGAAATTCAATATTCTGAATTCGAAATTTGAAATTCGATATTCCATTTTGCATTCGATATTTTCAGTTACCGTCGTCTCCTTACTTTTCCTCATTTCTTTTATCACCTTTCCCTTGTTACTTGCCTTTTGTTGCACTTTTTGTTTTTCGTTGTGACACACATTAAGTACAAAAAATAAATACGAAAAGAAATTGATTTTGAAAAGAAAACTGAAAACAAACTGATTCAGAAGAGAAAGAAATGTATTGAAAAAATAATAATTATACAAAATGTTGATTGATTTTTTTTAGCATTTAACATTTAAAATTTATTTTGATTTGATATTATCAAGAAGTTGATCTGCGTTTTTTGAACATGGCTGCGCTGAATGAACATTTCCCTTGACTTTGTATACCCTATCTTTTGTTCGAGTCAATGTGCCTTTTAATTTGTTGTTTTTTTTTAATCGTTTTTTTTTTAATATATATTTTTCCTTGTGTAAATTGTAACATTTGTACGAAAAAAGAGTGCGGCATATGAGGAAAAACTTCTTGAAAATAAACAAGTGAAGCTCTTGCGTTTACCTTCAATTTTTGTTTGTTTTTTTTTTTATATATATATACATACATACATATATATAATTATATATATATTCTTTTTCGGAAACAACAAAACACACAAAACCCACACACGAAATTTTTCAAATTCAAACAACAAAAAACACGATTTGGCCCCCCACCCCCACATGAATTTGTTTTCTAAAAAAAAAATTACCCAAAAATGTTGTATGTTTTTTTTTTGTTCCAAATTTTTATTCAAAATTTTTAACTCTTTTTTGTTTAAGCCTACATATATATGGACGTTTTATGTACAGATTTATTTATATGTGATTTGTTATTGATTTTTTTATTTAAGTCGAGCTGCGCAACACATTGGCAAATCGAAAGCAAAATTTTGTCCCTATCATTTTCGAAAATTTGGCAAACTTAAAAAATTATATATATTCCAAAAGGAGAAGAGTGTGCAAGGTATGCGTGGTAAAACAAAAACAACTCTTTTTTCATGCATTTTGTTATTCGTTAAAATTTAGTTGAAACTTTTTTTAACCTTTCTTGCCAAATGAAAGAAATAAGCCCCAATGCTTTTGTTTATGATTTGACAATATAGTTTCGAGTACGAATTAACAAAAAAATCACTGTTCAAACCCAAAATTTAAATCGAAATTAGAATCGAAAAAGCGTACCGCGTTCAAAAAGAAAAAAAACTTTGAACAAAACCAATTTGGTCAAAGAGTCAAATTTAAGAGAAAAAAAAAACAACAAAAACAAAACAATTTTTAACAATAAGTTTACACAAACAAAAAACTATATTACAAAAAAAAAAACGAAAAAACGAAAAACAAAAAAAACACAAAAAGATAATTGTAAAACCAAAAATATCAAAAAAGCAAAGCAATGAAAAGCTTTATCAATATTTAACGTACGATTATGCGACGTTTTTCGAACAACGCCCAAACAAAAATCGAAATTCAACTTCTTGAAAACAAAAAAAAAAAAGCAAAAACATACCAAAACTGAAAAAATACCACTTAGTTAATGCAATTCTTTAAAAAGCAATAAACATGAAAAATAAAGAAAAAGCAAAAGAAAAAAACCAAACAAACGAAATACACAACGAAAGTCAAATGCTGAAACCCCCTCTTGTTTTTTTGGCATCCATCCAACGTTTTGAGACACGTGTCGAAGATCTGAGAAGAACTGAGATCTGGGCTCTGTATCCCAGGTCCCGGTTCCGTTTCCCGTTCCCCATCCCGATCTGGAGGCGGAGGAGCAGGAGCAGGAGGAGTAGGGAGAGGCGCAGAGTCCAAGGAGGAGGATAAGGATGAGGAGAGCATTGTTTTCCATTCTTCTTCCACTGATGAGACATCGATTCATTGATTAAGTTTTTAAGTTCCTTTTCCTTATACTTTTTTCGTTTTCGTTTTCTTTTACTTTTACTTCCACAATTTTGTAAAGTTCTAAATTTGTTTTGATTATTATTTTTTTTCTTTCCAAGTTTTCCTAATTTTCTTCCTATTTTCCACCCATAAATCTCTCATGTACAAGTTGAAATACTAGAGTTCCAATGTTGATTTGTTGAGGAGAGCGAAGAGTTGCCGAAAATAAAGAGAATTCTTATGATTATCACTTTTTTCAAAATGCATAATTTTCGTTGTTTTAGTTTTCGGAACATCTATACATAACTCTCTCTCTCTCTCTCTCTCTATCTCTATTACTCTCTCTCTCCTTCTCTCTCTCTCTCACTCTCTGTCACTGCAAAGTAAAAATAATTTTATGATTTTATTAGTTAGAAAACAAAAAATACCTAAAAAATACTTAAAAAATACTAGTTTTGCCAAAGACAAAGAAAACGAAGAAAAGCAAAAATTCAAGACCAGCAGAGAGGCGATGCAAACTAAACTAGAGATACACACACACACAGAGAAATCGAATGGCCAGCAAAAAGCTGAAACTGAATAAATACCAAAAAATACCTAAAATACCAGAAAATTACCAAAAAAAAACAGAAAAAAACTAAAAAAAAGCAAGTCAAAGCCAGTAAAGAAGTTGATGTTGGATTTTTGTTTGGTGTCTGTTCCAGGAAACGTCCGAATCGCCCCACCAACAGCAACAGTCCGTTGGTGGCTCAGCGGCCGCCGCAGCCGCTGCCGCTGCCGCCGCCGCCGCCGCCCTGCTGCATCAGCAGCAGCAGCAGCATCCGCACCCCCATCCGCATTCGCACTCGCATCCGCACCCGCACACGCACCCGCATTCACACTCCCACACCACCACCCACAGCCACTCCCACCAACAACAACAACAGCAGCAGCAGCAGCAACAGCAACAACAGCAGCCACCCCACAGCCCGCCGCCGCCGCCACAGATGCACATGATACCCTGCATCTACTGCGGCATGACCTTCCCCAACCAGTCGAAGCTCACGCGCCACCTGCTGACGCACTCGCTGAAGACGCTCGAGTACCGGGAGCCGGCCACGCTGCTCCACTCGCACCTGGGCGTGCTCGGCGATCTCAATATGGCCGGATTGCCGCCGCCATTTGCCGCCTTCCAGATGAACGCCGCCGCCATGGCGGCCACATCCGCCGGCAGCGATACACAGGAGCAGGTGGCCGCCGTGGCAGCGGCCTTTGGCATTGACATGGAGGCGGCCCTGTCGCTGGCCAGTGCCGGTTGCACCTTCCAGAGCCTGACGGCCAGCCTGGAGGCGAGCCAGGGCGTTACGGGCGGCGGTGGTGGGCGCTCCTCGTCCGCCGGAAATGGCGGCGGGAGTTTGCTGCTAACCGGAAGTGGATCATCGACGGGCGGTGGCGGTGGAAGCGGAGCTGGAGGAGATAGAGGAGGCGGTGGTGGTGTCGGAGGAGGTAGTGGTTCGGGTGGTGCGGGAGGAGGAGGAGCGGGTGGCGCTTCCGGCGGCGGAGGCGGGGCCAGCGGCTCCTCCTCGCCATCGACCTCTGCCGCAGCGGCGGCGGCCGCAGCAGCTGCTGCGCAGTCGCAGTCAGCCGCGCTGCTCGGCGCCGCGTCCAGTGATCCGAATAGTGTTGTCATGTGTAAGTTCTGTGCTAAAAGTTTTCCCGATGTTACATCACTGATCACGCATTTGTCGGTACATACAGGTGATCGACCATTTAAATGTGAGTTTTGTGGCAAAGCGTTTAAGCTGCGCCACCACATGAAAGATCATTGTCGCGTGCACACCGGTAAGTGATGTAGTATATAGATACATATATTGATCGATCCACCCAAGCCATTTATCACACGATTATCATCTAATTCCGAAGTGTTCAAAGTCCCAGAAAAGTGTTGCCAACAAATAGCTAAAAAGCTATAATAGAAAATTACAAATAATCGGAAATATCGAACATATCGATATAAAAGAATTGAATTAAAATAGAATTCAGTCATCAGTTCAGTTCATCAAAACTATGCAAACTATAATATGAAAAAGTCGAAATTGATTACACAAATCAAAATAATTTAAAATGTAGGTAGTATCGATAATGTCGATATTATATCGAATTCATTTTACACTAAGATGCTAAATACAAAGCCATAAAAAATGTATAAAACAAATTAAAAAAATCCATTTCAAATAGAAAAAAAATAAACAAAGTTTTCTATTAGATTCCATAATGAACTTCGATTATTTTACCATTTCAGTCTCCGTCCCAATATTAAAGAGCCAATTTAAACCGAAATTTTTTCCTAGATTAAAAATATGTTGACAACACTAAAATATTTATTTATTTTCAACTTATATTTTACACAACATTGGCCCTATTTCATACTGAATTAAGGACCTGTTCCAATTCAGTAAAAATCCTCCCATTTCCCAGAAGTTTAACAACAACTTCTAAATATACAATTGTATTTCCATTGCTGTGGTGGAGAATAGTCTCAACAACAATACACCAACTCCAATGACAATTCAACAATTCTCAAATTTGCAGCAGTTGGTGGAGCTTTCAGTCTACCAGATAAGATTGAATATTCAAGAATTTCAACAAAACTCAAACAAGTCTAAAATATTTGGAAACTCTTATTCCAATTGGATCTTGAAAATTTGTTGGGAACTTCTGATGATATATCTCTAGTACACTTACGTTTACATTACTTTCTCAACCCCATTCACTCCATACTCCAAACACAAAGTACAATCTATTTCAAAGTAAAGAATGCCTCTATATCGAAATGTATATCTCCCCGATTTCCCCCAATTGTTGTTGTTGGGAAATCACATTTACAGGCGAACGACCTTTCCGATGTAATATGTGCGGGAAAACGTTCTCGCGCTCAACGATACTCAAGGCGCACGAGAAAACGCATTTTCCCAAATATGTGCGCAAGTTTTTGTCGCCAAGCAGCCCGGTCGATACAAAGGATGAGTTGCCGCAATAGTGAAACGATTTTAGTTTGTTATTAAATTATTATTATTACTACTATTACTACTATAATAATAACAATAACAACATCAACAACAACAACAACAGCAGCAACAACAACAACAACACCAACAACTACAACTACAACAACAATTGATGATGATGAGAACGAGCCAACAAGAACTTTGACTTACTTAAGAGGATAGAAAAGCGAGGAGAGACCAATAAACACAAAGAAAAAATGGAAAAGCAACAACAAGAACATAAAACACACACCAACACACCAATACCAACCCACATATATGTATATACCGTTGAAACCATGTATATACATATGTATATATTTTATTAATTATGTAAAACGAGGCATCAGAATCCCCTCGGAAGAATCACAGTGAGTCTTCAGAGGTAGAAAGAAAGAAAGAAACTGTAGCAAATAGGAAAGAGACAGCAACACACCAACACACCCCAGCATACAGACACAATAGAGCAGGCAGGCTATAACCGTACACAAAAACATCTATATTAACATATACATTATATACAATAATTATATAGCAGCATATTGTCGAATTGTTGAAGTTTATACCAAGAAGCGAACTTGTTTTTTTTTTTTTGAGACAATTAGAAGGCGGATCAAAATGATCGGGATCAGAGTATATATATATATGATCCAAGGCGAGGACAGCGAGAAGGTTTGGATAGATATATCCAGAATATCCCGTCTTTTTTTGTGGAGAGAAGCGTTTTTTTCTACACAGTTAACCTAGAGGGAGAACAATTAAAGCTAATTCGCAGCGTGAGAGTTGTAGCAGGAATCTAATAAAAATTATATATCTACATATATATATACATGCATATATATATGATATATATATTTTTCAAAAGTATATATGTAAGAGAACGTAAGACATATAGGCAAGAAAGAAAAAGCCCAAAAAAAAATTTAAAAGAAATTTACAGAAAATATTAAAAATATGAAAACAAAAAATCGATAACTATACATGATAAAAAAAATTGATCTAATTGAATACGATTTAGTAATGCTAACGGTAGCGATTAACGATAACGATAAACATAATATATATATATATTTGAATATATATATATATAATGAAAAGAACAGTGAACACGTGATGTAACTTTTTAAGTAGCAGCCGAAGCCGAAGGATCCGAGAACGTAGAATGTTGACGATGATAATAACGAGTTAAAGTAGCTTAAAATAAATACACCACCACCCCCTGCCCCCCTTACAACCACACCCACACCCACGTACACCCAGGCCCAAGTAAAAGCAAAGTGAACTGGTGAACATACACACACACGAATCAATACACCAGCACGAGCCAATTCAACAATTTACCAATTATTAGCATACTTTTGTGCGTCCTTTTTTGTAGTTTTATTTTTATTTTTTCTGTAAACAAGTGAGCATGTGAAGGTAGTAAAACATACATATCCCAAGACACAAACCCTAGGCAGATCCGCCACAGATCGAACCGCTATATAGAGGACTCTTTTCGATAGTGAGTTAGTGCAACAACTCTCCACTTAGTCCCCCGCTCCCCTCGCTCACACACCCAAACAAAAAAAAAACACGCGTATATTATACACTCACAGAACTTATTATACAGTAATATATATACAAATATCTATATACAATATTTATATATCTATATAAACCAGATGCAGAAACAGAAACTGAAACAGAAATCAGACAGAGACAGGAGAGACATTTTTGGAATTCAGCAAAAAAATTTGAGAAAAGCAGCAGCAGCAGAATTACATAGAATATCTGTGATCTTAACGATATTTATATAAATCTTATACATAAACCAAAAAATATATATATGTATATGAGTAGTAGAGGGAAAACAACACACACATACAGACAGACACACACACTAGGAATACCAACTAAGGGTAGTTGTAGCAAAGGAAACGGAAAAATGAAAAACTATAAATGGAAAATGGAAAATGATTTAGGCTCAAAATTGAATACAACAAAAGAAACAAATCCTTGACGCACACTCACTAATTTTTCTATATTTATGTTTTTTTTTTTTTCAACCCATTCAACCAGGTTTACTTTGCTTTGAAAGACACCCCCATAACAGACTTGCCTGGGATATCTCCCGAGACTTGAAATCATTTAAAAGTCAGCTGAAAAGTAGGCTCTCTTTTACTGATTATAGAGACTGCCCACTGGCACTTCTGATAAATCCCCAAAAAAAAGAACCTTAGATTTGTTTGCGTTATCACGTTTATATTCACACGAATTTTGCTACGAATTCTCTTTTTCTCTGGCTAAAACTAAAGGGTTAACGAAGTTCCCCCTCCCCCACAGCCCTCGCCTAGTGAAAGAAAAACCCTTTCCCCACCCTCTGGGAAGCCTTTAGCCCGGCCAACAAACAGCAAACGAAACGAAACGAAACAAGAAATGCAAATCGATCTCAAAATTATAACAAAATAAAAACAAACAAAAAATTATCTATAAAAGAAACAAAAACAAAACAAAACCAAGAACGTTTCGGGCTGTTTGGGGTTTAAACGCAAGAAATCGGTGGGGGGAAACCAAATATCAATTCTCGTTTCTGCGGTTGGCGCCAAGATTTTTTCCATTCGATTTTTGCGGCAACGGATTGGGAACACTGAGAGCAAGCACAGGAAACATTTTTTAAAGTAAAACAACAACAAAAAATATTTAGAAAGGAGGGAGGCAACAACAACAAAACATTAAAAAGAAAAAAAAACGCACACCAAGCACGCTAGACAAAATTCAAAATTCTAAATTTTAAAAAACAAGAAACAAGAAACCTTTTGGCAAGCAAACAAAAACAAAACAAAACAAAAACAAAAAAGAAACGGGAGAGAAACACAAAAACTTTTGGATTAAACAATTTGGCTGTGATAGCATTACAAGAATAGTGAATAATTATTGATTAATAAAAACATATTTAACCAAAAAAAAAACAAAAAGAAAAACAAAAAGCGGAGGGGGGCAGAGGCAAATAATTATAATTATTTGCTGGGCATTTTTTGGAAAAAGCAGAAAAGCGGAAAAACAAAAAGCAAAATGCGAAATGCGTTGCCATTTTTCACCTTTGTTGTTGGCTTACTTTTCTCATGCAGTATTAGAGGAGGATCTTAGGGGAGGGTAGAAGCAACAGGCATCAATTCAATAATTGTGATGTTTAAAAATCTGCATTAACAATTTATCGAACATAATCAACAAGCATTATTCATAAACAAACAAAATTTAACGTTTAGGAACAAAAAGAAATGAAGAAAAAGAGAAAGCAAAACAAAATTGTGATTTTCGGCCTTTTAGAAACAAAATTAAACAAAACAATTAACAATTAACAATTACCAATTAACAATTAAAAATAAATAATAATGCTTATGATATATACAAAAAAAAAAAAAACAAAAAAGCTTTCTCAATAATTTTAATTGCATTTCAATAGGGGAAATTAGAAACAAGAAGGAGAACGTAAACAATTGATTTTATTTTTGGCAAAGCCAGACCAAAAAGTCTTCGCACAGCCGCCGCAGAAAAATATGAAAAAAGGAAACAGGGAAACATGAGAGAAGAAAAACCAAAACATTCCAAGAAAAAAATAAGAAGAAAATGGGGTGGAGGAATTGTAGGGGCGAGGGTTGGGGAACTTCGATACCGGGAGAAATATATATACATTTTTTTTACAATCTTTTTTTTTTGTTTGTTGTAATAAAATAAATATGCACTGAAAACCCCTCACCAACACACACTCTCGCATACACCAACACACACACACACACTATGTTTCATGCTCTGTGTCTCTTATTAATTATTATTATTTTTTTTTTATTAATATAAACAACTACATAAATATATATATATGAGTATATATATATATACTTAGTTTTAAATGTTTAAGCGAAATGTTATTATTATTATACCAACTTATATGAAATTTATTTAGCTTTAGCAACAACAACAACAACAAAAAACAAATTTAACTAAAACAAAAACAAAAAAAAACGTGGCAACAAATTAATATAAATATATATTTTTTGTTTTTAGTTCTTTGATAACTTTGAACTTTGAAAAAAGGAAAAGAAAACACCCCCGTTCTGTTCTGTAATGTATTATAAACGAAAAACACTTATTATTTGTTGAATAATTTACCCACACAAAAGAACACAATGAATTTGTAAGCTAAATGAGAAAAGAAAGTGAGAAACTAAAGCAAACAAAAAACCGAAATAAGAATCAAAAATCAAAGATTAAAGTTTAAAATTTAAACTCAAATTCAGAACCAACACACACACAGCGAAAGGAAGATAAATGCAGCAGAAACAACAAACAGTTTAAGTGGAAAAACAAAACAAAAATGAAAATAAAAAAGATTCTATAACTTTGGCCTTTTTTTCTACCAATCAACCTATATATTTTCCGCATATATATATTTTCATTCACATTTAAATGTGTCCTCCGCATTTCCATTCGCTCTCATTCGATGCCTTTACTTTGTATGATTTATCTCGCTAAGTATTAGTTGTAAGAATTAATTATCGCCTAAGTTGTGATCAAAAGTTCCTTAGTTTGGTTCCCCCATAAACGTTAATTTGTGTTTTCAATTATTTTCTTAATTTTTAAATTTAAAAACAAGCCATCAAACAGCAGCAACAAGAAGTAAAAATTTCTAACAAGTTCCTTGACAAACAGACAAAACAAAACAAATAACTACAAAATAAATAAATAAATAAATACACTTAAAAAAACATACACACACACACATAGGAAAATATACAAAATTAAGCAAACAAAATAAAAGGCAGTCACACACAGAAATTGTTTTTAATTGATTTTCTTTTTAGATATTTTTCCTTAATTATTTTCTGTACGTTTTCTTTGTTAGTTTTTTGTTATTTATTTTTATTTTCTTTTTATTTCTCAAAATGTTGCCCGCTTTTTCTTCGTGTGTAAAAACAAAAAAGAGAGAAAAAAGTACTTTTTGGATCAAATCAATGCTAATACAAATTTTTAGTGGAAATTTTACGAGTAAAATGAACTTTTAGGCCTAAATAGAAGCGAGAGACTCCAAGAAATTAATTTAGCTTCTTTGTTTTTTGAGTTTGCAACCTTCGCAGAGGTGAAAACTTGAAGTTATAAACAAAATCAATGCACTTAACGCCCATATATATACATATTTATATATCTATATATAGAAGCAGCATATATATAGAAATATTCAGCTTGAGTTGTACACGATTTCCGCTTTAGGTTCTCCCTTGAGTTCGGCACAGGACAAAATAAAAACACAATTGAATAAGGAAAAATGAAAAAGGATTAGATAAGGAAAAGCGGAAAAATATCATTAGGCGTAACTGCAAAAATGCATTTTAAAGGAAACAGGAATTTAAAATTATATATACAAGAAGGAGGAAAAAAAGAACACAAGCAACAGCAACAAGAAAAAGTAATACAAAATTATATATGTATACAATATATTTCGAAAAGCGAAAGTAAGGATATTTTATGAACCTATATAAATAGCGACACACACAACACACACACACACAAACACACCACCCCCTCACTCTCCCCCCTCCCAGCTAGGATATATCATATATACTATATATATATATATATATGCCTAAATCGAAGCTTCAACTTGTACAGCAATAGCCGTAGACAGAAGACAGGATCAGGAGGCGAGGTATATTATATATATAAAAAAAAGGAATATATAAACAATTACGCTAGAATTGCATACAAGTCGAATTTATATATGAATCTATATACAATGCATACTAGCAACATAAACATACTCAACTTACTGTAATACAAACTTTTACAAAAGGCAACAAGAGTTTTCTTTTCAGTTTCCCCAAAAAACGATTCGAAAACGAAAGCTTTGGCACCCAAAAAAATAAAAAATAAATTACTTATAAATAAAATGAAAAATAAAAAACATAAAGACGAAAAAGTAAAGGCAACCAAAAAAAAAAAACAGTTAAGCAAAATTACCACAAAACCAAAATTCAAACTTCAAAAGTGAAAAACAAACAAATAAAAAATTCAAAACCAAACACACAAAAATTGCAAGTTTCGGCAAATGAAGAACAAAAATGTAAAAAAGAGAACATTTTCGACTAACTACTTCCTTTCGGTTTTCATTTTTCGGCATAGACATTTTTTGCGATTTTTGAATCCATCTTATTTGATTTCCACACACAAGTATATATTTCCTTTTCAGTTTTCAATTTGTTCTAGCAGAAAAAGTGCTCAGGGTAAACACAGATTCTTCCAATACAATAATAACTAAAATGAACAGCAAACGGCAACAGCAACAAACAATATTTATATATGCATATATCGAGCAGT
Source organism: Drosophila burlai (assembly GCA_008042655.1). NCBI lineage: Eukaryota > Metazoa > Arthropoda > Insecta > Diptera > Drosophilidae > Drosophila > Drosophila burlai. Next base: position 69,316 of record VNJT01018968.1, read on the forward strand.
ATATATCCAGATATATATATATATATACAACCAAATATATACAACAAACTACAACAAACAACAAACAAGAAACGGCAAACAATAGTACCAATATTTAAACACAAATCTAATTTACAAAAATGTGTTGAAAAACAAGACCGAAACATGAATGCTTTACAAAATGTATTGCGTACATAAAATAAATAAAATAGTGAATGTTTACAATCGAATTACGTGCATACATACATATATTTTTTAATTGAAACATATTTTTTTAAAGCAACAAACTACAACAAAATGACAAAGAGTAAGAAGCTAAACAACAGTAACTGCTGATTTTTACACAATCAAACAATAGTTGAAATATAAAAAAAAACGAAGTTAAACAGTGCTTTGAACATACATATTTTTTTTTTTTTAAGTGAAAAGTGAACGGTTTTTTATACAATAAATAGACCCTCGCTTAGGGAACTCCTCTAATTACCCAATTTCCCCATAAATCCAAACACAATAATGCCTTTTTTTTAAAGAAGAAATAACAGTCATAGTGAAATGGTAAATAATTAAAAATAAATTATAATTCCAATAACAATGTGAGAGGTGTGCTGCAAGGGGCAAAGAACTAGTTCCACAAAAAAAAAAAGAAAAGAACTAGCCGCATTTAACCATAGAACTCTCTCTATCAATCTATCTCTCTTTCTCTCTCTCAAGTGACAATAAACCGAAGCAAAACTGAAGACTAGTTCCGGCCAAACTGCGAACTAGTTCTCGGAACTGCCAACACACAAGCAATAAACCAAACAAATACCCTGTAAATGTAAATATAAATAAATAGTTTCAGACAAAGAACCAAGTTCAATGTGGAACTAGTTCCAGCTAACCCTTTGCGGCATAATTACAATATATACTGATTGACTGACTGATTGATTGATTGATTGATTAAAACACACACATACATACCTACCTACACACACAAATGTACCCTGTTGACGAATTGCCTTCTTCTACATGAATGAATTCATTAATTTACATAATCACCTACAATACAAATATAACTTAAGTGTACCCACAGTGAAACGATTGATATCGATAGAACCGATAAACCGATAGGCCGTTAAATACCGTTGATAGCAGCAATTAAGTAACAAGAAGTAACAATTGATATTTACACCCTCAGCCTCATGTTTTTTACAGTGTTACAAAATGGAAAAAAATAAATAAATAAATAAAGCCCACATATAAATCAATAAATAACAATAATTCTTCTGAACAAGGAATATAAAGATAGAAACAAAAGCGAGAATGGAACACAACTTGAGTTGTAGTCAAAGTATATAAAGATTGTTTGTTCGTAGTATTCGTAGTATATATTTTTTGTATACCGCATGTGTTTCTGTTTCTTGACAAATCCCTACTTTCAATATATTTAAATATTATATATTACAAATATATGCCTTTTTCTGTTCGTTAAGCGAAACTTGTGACTTGTAAGCGAAGCGAGCGAGACAGTGAAAACGCAATAAGCGCAATAAACTAAACATAGACGATACACATAACTAGCAATTGGTTTCATCGGCGTATTAAATCAACAACCAACAATAACGACAACCATAAAGCAATATTACAAGCTCTAATTAATGACGAAATAAGACCCCCAATCAACCAAACTACAAAAACAAATATATAAAAAAACACAGAACAAAACAACTGAATATGTTTGAGTGCCAAGCTAACAATTCGAGGACATACTGTACATAGATACAAAAGAAAATAAATAAAAACAAGTAAAGAAGAAAGGAAACACAGAACCAATCAAGAGAATATTTTATAAAACGACACATTTCAAGAATATGTTGTGTGTCTCTGTGCGAGTTTGGGTTAATGAGGGGAACTAGTTCCTGATTTTGTGATTTCCAAGACATGTTCTCTAAACATCTTCTAAAAACACTTTAAAATTATCATAATTTTTGCTCTTCTATCAACCCTTGAGATGTGTCTCCGCTGAACTATCGCTTACATATCGATAGCAACCGATAATACAAAGTACAGTTACCAAATTGAGCTAGTTCAAAATAATAGTTTCTCAAAAGTTTGTAGAAAAACTTGCAAGAATTTAAATTCTTTTCGGAAGAGTTAGAACAAGTTTCAAAACCTGTTAAAGCCATGTTTCCATATTTCAACGAAAAAAAAATATAACTAGTTCCCTGCCAGAAACCCAAATGGACACAAACAAAATTTTATTTTGCACCTAACTCAATGATCTTGATCCTGAAAAACAGGAATCATGTAAATATAAAAGTACCCTTTGAGAGGCAGCAACGAACATGTTTCTAAACCGTGTCGAAGGACAAACATAGAACCAATTTTTGAAGAATTATCAAAGCGGTGAAGCCCCGACAACCCCAAAAAAATATATATCCTTTCCAAAATGTACATTTCCTTCAACACTGTCACACACCCAAACACACACACTTTTTGATACGCTAAAAAGAAAGCTAAAAAGTTAAAGAATTATGATATCTACACACTTGCATATAGTTATTTATAGAGTAAACAAATAGCAGGACATGGGAAACCTAAAAATGAAAGCTTCAAAAGTTGTAAACAATTTTTTTCGGTGTAAGCTCAACCACACACACACACACATACAGAGAGAGCGGAACTCACACACATATACAGAGAGGCAAAAAAGGAGCAGCTGAGGCAATTATTTGTTAATAATAGGTACTTACTAGAGGCAGAGGCTTGCGGCAGGCTTATTTTATAGCAGAAAAAGCCGAAACAATTTTTTGGGTAAACAAAAATAAAATAAAAAACATACAAAAAACACAATAAAAAAAACACCAGAAAAAATCGCAAAGAAAACGTCAGAAAAGTAAATAGGTAAAAAGAGAGAAAAAAAACAACACTGTAGTGCCTACTCCCCTTTAAAACAAAACAAAAAACAGAATAAAAAATAAACAAATAAAAATGGAAAACCAAAAAAAAAAAAAATCTATATATATATATATACAATACATATATACATTATATACTAAAGTAATATTTTATAAAAACGCGGAAACGAAAACAAAAAAAAAACGTGAAGGGGAATGGAAGTCAGAAATGGAAATTGCAGTTTTTTTGATAGTTATTTTTTTAGCGAGCAATGGGAGGCATTGAGATTTATATATATACATATATATATATAACTAAATATACATACACACCTATACATTAGTATATAACACACGGACACACACACACACACACATACATTTATACAGAAACGTACTTATGGCATGTAAAGAAAGAAAAAAACAGAAATTAGTTTTTAAAGGAAGGCAGGAAAAAGGAAAAACTATTAGCGGAAGTCTGCAAAGAAAATTAGGTATACTACACTCACCCATACACACACACACAACCAAATCAACAAAAAGGAAGTAGAAACAACAACAAAGTAGTTTTGCATATCCCAAAAAAAATAAGAAGAAAATACAAAAATACAAAAACCAATTAAAAAGAAAAGGAAACAAGTTTTAGGCTCGAAAAATGAAAGGTAAAGGACTAAAACCCATACACACTCACACACACACAAACACTGAGAGAAATACAACCAATTTATCAAGAAATTAAACTAGTTTTTAGTAATACTTTTTTCACAGAACGGAAAACAAAAAACCGAACAACAAATGTAAACATATTTAATAAAAATGCGAAAAGAGCGAAACATTTTTCGAACTAAGCGATTAAGAAATACATTTTTAACCTTCCCGAACCGAATAATTATTTTGCAAAAACTCGAGAAATCTACATACGTATATAAAAACAACAAAATGTAAAGGCTTTTCAACAAGAAATTAAGAATATAATTAATAATTTTCAGTAGTTGTTTTTGTTTTCAAACAAATTGCGGCGGTCTTGGATTCAGAATTCAAGCAATCCAAAATAATTATATGAAAAAAAGAGTATATAAATTACAAGCACACTAAAAAAAATAAAAAGTAAAAATAAAAAATGAAGGAGAATACATAAACACAAAAACACGCAAACACAAACACTGACAACAAAAAAATGGGTAGCAAAATAATAGTTTTAGTAAACGACGGTTGAGAACATTTTTTAAGTTCCCCAATTGAGGCTCATTCATAATTAATTTTACATACATTCTTAACCAACATTATTATTTTTGTTTGTTTGTAGTAGACAACGTTTTTTTTATAATCATATACATATACATATATACATATACTTTCACCTAAGTTATATAGCGGGGGGAGATCAGGCTTCCAATTCGATTGCATTCCCATAAAGTTCAGAAACCGGAAGCTGTTCTTCCCCCACAAAAAACACAGCAAAGCAACAACTGCCTAGCGAGAGGGTTAAAAAATAAAATAGGCAAGTTAAGGCGGTTGCAAAAGCAAACTGAAAACACAAACAACCGAAAATCCCAAGAAAACTTTACAAAATAAAATAAAATTAACAAAATAAAAAAAAAAACAAACAACAATAACCGAATTAAGAGGATGAACAAATAGCTGCAATACGTTATGATTACGTCAATATGTTCCTACAATATAGACATACAAGATACATAAATAATTTATATAAATATATATTCTTAAACTAACTGTAAACACACCAGACACACACACACACAGAACAGCAACAACAAGGAGAAGAATGAACGGTTTATACAATAATTAATTTAAAAGAATTCACTAAGAGCAGCAGCAACTAACTAACTAAAGCTAAATCTTAAGTCGCAAATCGATTTCAGTTGAAGCCTTGTGTATCTGGTTATCGATATGCGAATTATCGCTATCGATTAACCGTTCGATTCATTTCACTTTTTCACTAAGCATTTTAGACTAAGTTAACCGATTCCCCAATTATTTATTCAGCGACTCTAAAATTACACTAAAATAATGCAAATTATATAATTACGTATAAAGAACTACTACATATTAACTGCAATTTAAGTTCCAATCGATACAATTTAGTTTCCATTTATCATTTATCATTATTTTTTTTATTATTCAATAAGATTTTTGATATTTTGTGGCTAATAAAAAACATTACAACAAAAAAATGAACAAAAAAACGAATGAAAGAATCAACAAAAAGCGAATAAAAAATATTATATGAAAACCATATTTCACTCATGTACATTCCTTATCGTTTCACACACATACAATCACACACACACACACACACACACCTATAGCACCCATAAAAAACAACTGGAACTGGAACTGGAACTGGAACCAGTTCGCAGACACAACTGTACTTTTATATTAAAGAGAGCTTGACGGGAACTCAACAGAATATGTATGGAAAATACCCAAGAAAACAAAAATATTACTAAATACAAAAAAGCGAAAAATGGGAAAAATGGAAGGTTAAAAATATACGCTAACTATATATTTTTTTTCGTAGTCGGAATGTGAACTAAAACAACAACAAAAGCACTGAGCAAGAATAAATTACTTACAAGAGAACTCTCAACTCACTCGACTCATTTTTCGAGTCGAACCAATGCTGAATAATGAACCATTTAAACTTACTATAGAACTCGACAAGTAAAAAACTAACGAGCGCAGCTTATCAGGCACCAAAAAGGCAAGAAAAAAAAGAAAACAAATACAAGAAAAATTAAAATAAAAATAAAATAATTAAAACCCGAAAAACACACACAAAAATAGAAGCAATCAAGGAAAATATTTTAGAATGGAAATGAATTCAATTACTTACATGCAGAAACCAAAAACTAAAACATATTTTAGGCAAAACAAAAACCAACACACACTTGACAAAAATTTATATGAAAATTATTACAAACCAAAAAGAAAACAAAAAAAAAAAAAAGATGTACGGGAAATATTTAAGCAAAGCAAGGCATATCATAGTTTATAACAAAGCAAAAACAAATAAAAACCAAAACGAAATTGCGGTCAGTCATGCAAAAAAGATTCTGAAGATTCTGAAAGCATCCAGGAGAAAAGCAGAAAGCAAAAAGCAGAAGCAGGAACTGCCTCACCAAAGGCAGATTTGATTTCTTTCCAAAAACCATTTGTATCCGAAACCAGAGGAGAATGTGAGTAGCAGCTAGAGGGGCTAACGAGAGAGGGAATCAAGACAGCAAGCAAAATGGTAAAAATAAATAAAACCTATAGGATCAGCAGCGCCAGGAGGATCGGTCATATATAGCTAGCTATATAGTCTATGCCTAACAACAACATTTCTAGTAGTCGAGCGAAAAGAAAAACGAAGCGGAAGTGCGCTTGAAAAACGGAAGTCTAAAAAAGACTTCAAGAACTTGTTCACACACACACACACACACTACACTCACACACACACTCGTACACACAAATCCAAGAAGAGTAAAGAATGAAAACAAAGAATGAAGAATGAAAGAAAGTAGCTGAAGAAGCTGAGAAAAAATGCAGAAAACAAAACAAACAAAAATAAAAAAGAGATGAAGAAAATGAAATAAAATTCTATATAAATAAAAATATTGAAAAATATTTCCAACACTTGGAGTTTTTTTTATTAAAAAATAAATATATAATTAACAAAAATAATAAACATGGCCGAGCCATGGTTATAGTTTATACATTTTATATTATGTTTTATGCATGTAGGTTTTCAACGAATCTTAATTCCATATTAAACAATTTGTTATTCTACAATTTTAAAATCTTACAGGAATATTTTAATTCACATATTTTTTTCAATGTATTTTTCCACCTACAAGGTTCCAGGTTTAAGGAAGACTCAAATATTTATTTGTGGTTTTAAAGTCAATAAAATATGACCAAAAAGTAGGCTACACAATTTGTTGCATACTTTTGAAGGTCCTTATTTATGTTTTTAGCTTTATTTTTTAATTTTTTTAATGCAAATTAAATACTTTTAGTGGTCTTAGGACTTATTTAAAATATTATTTAAGTTCGAAGTTTAGGGAAACGCTAGGTTTGACACATTTTAACTTGGGTAAATTCATACCTGATTTTGATACCATTTCATTTGATAATTTCAAAAAGTTTTCAAAAAGTTACAACGCACTGAAGGAATCATTTCCGACCCTATAAATCATATATATTCTTGATCAGCATCAATAGCCTAATAAAAACTTGCGCAGAAAAGCTTTCCGAATTGAAATTAAAGCATTTTTGGCTTAGTTATGATCGATTTTCATGATCCAATTGCCAGCTGCAAGGGTATACAAGCTTCGGTCTCCTGAAGCTAGCTTCCTTTCTTGTTTTAGATTACTCTTAATGTATATTTATTTTTTTTTAAGCAAATTAAGTTCATTAGGGTTTTCTTTCTCAGTCCTAAGTAATCTTTCATTTCCAATTGTTATCAAGCTAAAAAATAAAAATAATATATATTTAAAATAATATATAAAACCACAACAACGTAAGTATGTTTATCCATTAATCCTGCCGCTTCTTCCTCCTCGCTCTATCGTCTTTTCGTTTCGACTTTTCCGTACTTTCATTTGCCACATCTGCCAGATAGTTTGTCCTTATACTATATATATATATTTATATATAGATGTATTTTTGTGTGAGCTTCTCGGTGTTTGCTTGCCTAGTTGTTCAGTTGCGTTGCATGAGTTGAAATTGTAGAAGCCCCGAGCCCCTGCTAGGGACATAGACTCCCCAACACCCACCACCTTGTAGGCACACAGGATTTACCCCAAGATTCCTCCAAGCAGTCTAGTAGCAGCCTTTTAGCCCCCCCGATCACCCGAAAATTACTAGAGCCAAGGGATAATATTTTGTTTTGAGCTACAAGAACCCCCGATCTCTGATAACAACCCAAAAACCGATATCCTCGAGAAAAGAGAAAGCTGAACATAAAGAGGCACTGCATAGCTACCGCCGACTGTATCAACTGTAAGCCCGACTAAGCCCCCAATTTCTGAACCCACAGCTGCTCCGGAACTTCAGCTCCCCGATGGGCGCCATGGCCGCCAGTCGCTGTCCCACCCCCTTCGCCTTTCCCTTCACGCCCCTGGGCCTGAGCCTCTTCGACATCGATCCGTCCAGAATTCTAAGCCTGCTGCACCATCAGACCTGGCTGGCAGAGGAGGCACTCAGGTGAGTCCATATAGCAGAGGAATGACAGAAAATATTGATATATTTTGATTCTTTATCGATTTTTAAAGCGAAAATCAATATACAAATCGATACGTTACAATAGAAAAGCGATACATCGACATGAAAAAAGAGATCAATAAAAAAACTTAAATTTATCGGAAAATTTTCGATACCATTGATATTTTTCGATACTTCAAATTTGAATAAATCATTAAGATATATTTGTCGATATACCAGAGACTTTTCTCGATATATGTTCAAGCCCAGTGCGATTTGTTATACAAAGAAAAGCGATATTAATAATTGCTCTTCCCCCAGGACACGTGGTCTGCTGGCGGCGCCCAAGGACTTTCCCCATCGCTTCACCACGCTCAGCGACCTGCTGACCAAGGACTACCAGCCAGGAGCGCCGACGGCCACCGCCACGGCAACGGCTACCACCGCCTCCTCCTCCTCCCTATCCTCATCCTCAGCCGCCGCTGCGGCCGCCGCCACCTCAAAGGACACGCCCGCACAGTACAAACAGCAGCAGCAGGGAGCGGCAGCGACCTTCAACCTGCGATACCCCACGCCCACGGCCTTCTACCAGCAGCAGCAGCAGGCCAAGGTGGCCAAATCCTCGCCATCGCCCCAACAGATGGCCACCAGCACCAGCACGGCCATGTCCAATGACTCCGGCGAGGATAGCTGCAAGCGCAGCTCCGCCGACAGCGACGAGGTGACCATCGTCGAGCTGCCCAGCGAGCGCAGTGCCCAACTGTACAAGGAATCGCTGGAGCAGCTCCTGCAGCGCCAGCGACGCACTCCCATTCTGGGCGGTGGTGTGGCCACCGGCTTGGGCGGTGGCGGCGGCGGCGTCATCGTGGACGCCACCGGCCTGAGGCAGTACACCCAGCTGCTGCTGGCCAGCGCCGGCAATCCGGATGCCTGCAAGGAGAAGAGCTCCTCCTCGTCCACCTCGTCCACGCCGCCGCTGCTCAGCCAGCAGCAGCTGAGCCAGATGCTGAAGAGTCCCTCGGACACCTGCTCCTCGCTGTTCAGCTCTACTGGCGGCGGTGGAGCCGGTTCCGGCTCGAACTCTGGCATAATGGCACCGGGCACCAGCAGCGGCGGCCCTGGCGCCACCATGGAGACCATCGAGGAGGAGACCCGCTGCGTGGTGTGCAATGCCCATTTCCCCAACGTCTGGCTGCTGGAGCAGCATGCCGCCCTGCAGCATCCGCACGTGGGTCCTGGCGAGGAGAAGCCCTTCATTTGCGAGCAATGCGGCCAGTCCTATCGCTATCGCAGCGCCTATGCCAAGCACAAGGAGCAGAATCATCGGGCCCGCCTCCCAGCGGACAAGCTCTTCACCTGCGACGTCTGCGGCATGCAGTTCCGCTACCTGAAGAGCTTCAAGAAGCATCGCCTCAACCATGCCCTGGAGCGGCTGCATGGCAAGAAGAGTGTGGGCGTCGGCGTTGGTGTCGGCGTTGGTGTCGGTGTGGGAGTGGGACGCCTTGGCTCCTCCTCCGCCTCCTCCATTTCCATGCCAGTGGCCACGCCCACCTCAGTGTCGGCGGCGGGTTCGGTGACATCGGTGGACCAGGATGTGGTCACCAGCTCCCAGGAACCGATGCTGGCCGACGAGGGCGAGGATTTGCGGGTCAATGTCAAGCGGGAGGAGCAGCCGGAACAGCACTCAAGTGGCGGCGGGGCGGATGGCGAGGAGCATGAGCAGGACAACACCGTTGACTCGGCGGGCATCACAATGCTCTACCAGGACAACAACTCATCGGCCTCGGCCTCGACCAGTGCCACCGAGCCGAATATAAGCAGCTCCGACGGCATTCATAGTACAAACAAGAGGGTGAGCTTTGTTTTGTGAATATATCGAAATGTTATCGATAAGGATAAGCAATATTTTGGGTTCCGATAAATCGAGAATTACAATATTTTCGATGTAATATCGATTCTGATCGATTCCCTTTTGTTTTGCAGTCGCGCATGCACCACTTGGAAACGGATCCCTCCTATTCGCATCAGCAGCACCACCATCACCACCACCACCACCATCACCAGCAGCAGCAGCAGCAGCATCACCACCACCAGCAGCAGCAGCAGCCGCACCATCCGTCGCACCACCTGGGCCACGTCTCACTGCCACTGGTGGCCACCTCGGCCGCTGGCTCCTCGTCCTCGGCGGCTGCTGCTGCCGTTGCCGCTGCCACCGCCGGTGGCTCTGGTGGAGCAGGAAGCTCCTCGGCCACCGGCAGTGGCGGGGGAGGCGGCTCCAACGCGGGTGGCAACGGGGGAGGCGGCGGCGGGATCAGCTCCCTCAGCTCGCTGACCTCGCTGATCAACGCCGAGCGGATACCGAATGAGCAGTTTCTGGGTCTCAATCCGCAGGAGGCCTCCATACTCAACTTCTTGCGCGTGGATGCCGCCGAGCGTCAGAGGGATAAGAGGTGGGTATACACACATAGCTCTCACAGATCGGGAATCATTTATATATATAATAATAATATAATATTTGCTGCTGCTCTTACAGGCCAGCCACCTCGCGCTTCGCCTGCCCCTTCTGCGGCAAGTGTGTGCGCTCCAAGGAGAACCTCAAGCTGCATGTGCGCAAGCATACCGGCGAACGGCCCTTCGTGTGCCTCTTCTGCGGCCGGGCTTTTGGCGGTAAATCGGATCTCACCCGCCACTTGAGGATCCACACCGGGGAGAGGCCCTATCACTGCGAGTCCTGCGGCAAGTGCTTCGCCCGGGCGGATTACCTGTCCAAGCACCTCACCACCCACATCCACAACGCGCCGCGCTGAGATGAGGCGCGTAGGAGGCGGCTCCTACGCAGATAAGGAACCAGCTTCAGGACCACCAAGCCTCCAGGAACACAAACACCCACAGCCACACCCACACACTCAGACTACAGGAAGTGCATATAGAAAGTTATGTATAAATATTATTGCAAATGGGAAGAGAGATGGAACTCCTCAGAGTACGAGGTATTTTCTATATATATATATATATTTTTTTTTGTTTTTTTTTTCATATTTGTTTACCTTTTTGTTTTTTTTTTGGTGCAAGCTAGAGAAAGGTAAAAGAAAAAATTGATTACGGGCAACTAATTAGCACGGGTATTAAAGTGTTTAAGATTCTGAATATACACCTAACTCTCTCTAAATATAATTATGTGTGTGTAAGGAATGCAAATTATAATTACAAATTATAATTAACGTAGCACAAAATTATATATACATCTCTATATATACATTTTTTTTTTTTTACAAGTATGATTAAGTGGGGATTTTAGAACGAAATGCGATTTGGTTCTTTGAGACAACAAACAAACAAGCAAACAAACACTTTAATGAAAACCAAGCAGCCACAAAGCAAAATGCAATAAACAAAATAGTCTGTATTTTCTACCGAAACAAGAAAAGCGATATATTTAATATCGGAAATCTGCCGTTGATATACATATACACACACACACACAATAGATAAAATATATTAATTTTACACCGATCTATAGACGCTAAACTAGCAACAATTTGTACAAAACCGGAACGTGCATGAACATGAACGCAACTCAACTGTACTTTGCAAGAATCAATGCAATAACTGAGCTAACTCTGTTACCTACCACAGAAAAAACAAAAAACAAAAACCACTAATTGGGAATTTAGTTAATTGTTTATAAGCCAACTAAAACCGAAACTAAAACTAATACTAATTGTAAAACGTGAAAACAACGCCGATTTGTGCTAGCTGCAAGCATTATTTATTTGCCGAATTTTCCGTTCAGGAGAGGAGAGGGAGTCGTCGATAGGATTATAATTGTGTAAAGAATAGGATCTACCTACCACCGTCAATAGTTTAATTTATATACAAAGCAAAGCAAGCAAAGCAAATCAAAACATAGCAACAATTAACAATTACAATTAACAATAGCAATTACAACTACAGCAACAGTAACTGCAACTGCAACTGCAACAACACAAAACTAACTGTGATCATAGCAACAACAAAACAACATACAAGTTTTAATTGAAAACTAAAAACTGAAAACTGAAAACCAACAAACAAGCTGAACAGGCAAGAATAGTTTATAGCAACCCTGATGGCAACCCTGGAAGTAAAACAGCAATAGAGAATTTCGGACTCTGGCCACACTGCGTGGCCTCCGTCCGCCTGGTAACGAAATGTGCAATTAAACAATAAAATAGTTCAAAACTCATAGGACAAAAGCATATTTGATTTCCCAACCGATTTCAATATACATATGTATGCTTTCTATAATTCAGTTACACACACACACACGCACACAGCGACAAACAGAAGAAAGGAGCAAAGAAACAAACAAAAAACGTTGAACCAAGAACATCGAATTAAAGTGTAAAGTGTAAAATGTAAAATGCAGAAACAATGTAGAATGAAAGACAGCCATTTCTTTCTTACTCTCTTTTTTTTCTTAATCAATTAAGGAAAATGAATATTTGCCGTACCAAAAAAAAAAACAAAACTAAAGTGGAAATGGAAATGGAAAGGGAGGAAACATAACGAGAACAAATCAAAGTAAAGTGGTAGAAGTAAAGTAAATGAAAACTTTCACTGTGCCAAAAAGTTTCAAGTACCTCATAATTTAACTAAATATTAAAGTGAAACGGAAAGCTAACTTATAGCCGATAACCAATAACCGATAACAGATAACACCGATAACCAGCCCACACAGAATCCACCACCACACGCAGTCCACAGAAGATCCACAGAACCCCCACAAATATATACATATAAAATAAATATGTATATTTCCCGTAACGAAATGAGTCTAGACAGAACACTGTCAAAGCGTATGATAACATATAGAAGCTGAAAGCTGAAAGCGAAGCGTTAACTAATCCTAATTTTTACCAATCGGAGAGGGCTAGAAAATAGTTAGATAGTTAGATACCGATAGAGATAGGGAGATGGAGCAAGAAAGAGATAGAAAGAGAACGAGAACGAGAGGCGAGAGGCGAGGCGACTGGAAGAGAATCTACCATCCAGGCAGGGTTCTTAATCATTCGATTATTTATCGATTATTCTTCGATTATTTGTGTAATTTATTTATTCTCCAGCAAACACAGTTCTGCCCAAAAACTTTCTCTCACAACTTAAGTGTTCAATTGTAGCGAATATATATACCTACATATATATATATACATATATATTTATCTAGGAATATATAATATGTATGTGTTATGTGATAGATTAACAAATTTACCGCACCGTTTGAATTATGCTTTTTGCCTAATCTACTATAACAACATCTTATCTATTTTATACCTACATAAATATATATTTTATGTAAAGATTAATTGTAAAGAAAAGACAAAAACCATTTGATTTATCATTTTCGATTCTGTGTCAGTATATGTGAACCGTCAAAGATCAGGGCCTCCTAGCAAATGTTATAGTTTTAGTTTATTAATTGTTAACAATATGTCCTCAATTTTTTTCTTCTCTTATATATATACATATATATATTTTTTTTTTTTGTATTTATTTTGAACAACATGCAAACACTGCAAACAAATATCAACACTGCCTTTTGTAAACACACAAAAAAACCAACAACAAAAACATGAAAAGCTAAAATTTTCAAAATACTTTTACACTATTTTAAGTTCTTCTCTTTTTACCACGATTTATCTGTGTAATTCTAAATTTAATGTTATTTGTAAACATCACACATGCCGTTTCAATTTTACTTTTCAATTTTTCCGAGCTCTAAACTAAATGAAGAAGAAAAAAGAACAAGAACAAGCTGTGAGCTGTGTATGTGAATTAATTAATTATTTGTACGATTATTATTATTATTACTATTATTACAGTTATGACAATCCTAATATTATCAATTTTTTTGGCCACACTTATTATTTTTGGAATTATTATCTGATAGTATTTATTAATAAAGTTTTTTGCAACGAACGCTTATTATTATTTCCATGACCAACCCTGGGCACACATCCGTCGATCCGAAACCATCCGTCGATTTTCACAAAAAAACCAAAAAAAATCTCACTCATAATTACACCGATTGTTTCCTTTAGTTCATAGTTGAAAATGCGCCTTAAAAGAATTTTAGGAAACTAAGAGGTAAGACAAGAGGAGGCAAGCGTAAAAGCGATAATAGAAAAGAAAACAAAAAAACAGAAAGCGGAAAGCGGAAAATGTAACTCTAGAAACTCCATTTCGGTAAGATACGACAAGTTTAATGTTATTAAGGAACCCCAAAAAAGGAAGCAATATTAACGAAATTAATGAGAAAAACAAAACAAAGGAAAACCTAAAATTAATGTAATTTTTTCTTAGGTGTGTGTGCAAGTAAATGTTGATAAAAAAAAAGGTAATACCATTAAAATAATCACCATCAAAATTAAGGCGAAATAAGGTTAAGGGGACACTGGATTTTTTTCTTGTATTTATTTTTTTTTTTTTTTGTGAATGTGCTGAGCGAGGAAAATTGATTTTAAGCCAAAAAGAAAAATATTGGAGGGATTCAAGACTCTTATTTCGCATATACATGCATATACATAAATATATATCTATATATATTACAAATTTACCAAGTAGGGCAGTTTTTTTAAGGCATTGTCAACAAATGCAGGAAAATACGTGTAACCAAAAATTACATTACAAAATCCAACAACGAAAAACTTTTGGCATTACAAATCGAATGCATTTTTAAATACAATATTTATTGATATACCTAGAGTTAGAGCCCAGCAACAAGAGAGCAGTAGTGCGAGTCAGGCAAGGCGGCGAGTAACGTAGTAGCGAGTAACGAGTAACGAGTAGCGAGTAGCGAGCGGCGAGAGGCGGGAAGCGAGGCAAGCAAAACAAAATGGAACCCAAATATTATATCTATATACAGATACATAAATGTACATGTGGTTTTCGGTGTCTATTACTTATATAAATAGATATATATACATTATATACATACATCAATATTATATACACGACGTGCAAATATTTTGAAACCAAACAAAAAGCGAATCCACAAGAGCCCAACAAATAATTATAAATGTTGTTCATTCGACTAATAAATGGAAGCAACTCAACCCAAATGAAAAATGATATACTAGCATATATACATATATATATAAAATATATATATATAAAAACAACAACAAACTAATGGTATTCCACTCCCACACGTACATACATACACACACCACCAGAGAGGGGCACCCCCAGGCACCAAAAAGTGGCATTCTTATTATTAGAATCATAAATAAAAGTGTTTTGAATATTTTAAAAATATTTTTAGAACTCGAAACAACTAAATTTCTAACTTAAACCTTTCTTAAGTTCCCGGATTCCTCATTATTAAATCTTATTAGCCACTGTCTGGGGCGAGGGTGTCCCCGAATCATTTAGCAAATACAAGAAAGTTTTTAAAGAAAACCCAACAAATAATACAATTAACAAAAATAAAACTACGATTTCATGAAATTAAGACAATTTCGAGGTTTCACTTGCAAAACAAAAACGAAAACGAAAACGAAAACAAAAACAAAATCTAAATAGAAACATAAACAATATAACAATGTTCTATATAATGTAGTCCAAATCATTTATGTCAATCGGATTAGGTTGCCCAATTGAATTTGTGTTTGGTTAAGGAACAATTTTAACTTGTCTAAAATCAAAATAAATTGTTAACAGCAACTAACTCATGTATGTAAATACATTAAAAGGAAAAAAGGAAACCATCTCAAAAACCACACAAAAATATACAAAAAAAAATAAAGGGGGCGGGGCGAAAAAACATAGGAAGAAAACAAAAAGTGGAGCAGAAGCATAATAAACATAAAATGTAGTACATGCAATATATTTTTCGGTGTTAGGCGTCTTTTTGAGATTTTTACAGAATACCAAAACAAGAGAAGTCCCTCAAGCAAACAAAAAACCAAAAACAAAATCTATAAAGTCAAATATTTCATTGTTGATGTTGTGAGCAAACTAAAGTAAAAGTAAACTAAAAACCTAAAGAATTAACAAACTAACAAACTAAAAAGCAAAGTAACGTATATTGTATTTGTTTCTCCTACTCTCTCAAAGTCTCTTCTCTCACCTAAGCTCTAAACATTAGCTGTCGTGTGTCTCTTCAACAATATTTATAGGGGTTTACCTAGGTCTTAGGAGTGTCGTGAATGTAAGGAGAATAATGTTTCAACTACAACATTTTTTTTTATATGTATACATGCATGAAAACAAAATGAATTTGGTGTCTACAAATTATACGAAACGTAAGATGCAACTAAGGAAAACAATTTTAGATCAAATTCGAGTGGTTACAACTGCAGCTGGAGCGGCGAGAGGGAAATGGAGAAAAATGGGAGGAAATACTTAGCAATAATTCTGAAATGACCTCAATCAAATATTTTTTAAATTTTATATATTTTAGTCGTGCAAAATGGAAACCTAAATATGTGTAAATAGAACTTTAAATGCATACAAAATCGAAATAGCAAAATAAATAAAATGTAAAGCAAACCAAAAATCAAACAAAAAAAAAATTAAGAAAACAAACTAAAGAAAAAAAAAAAGGAAAACACATAAAAATGTCTCTCGAACGAACGAAGTAAGAATGTGATATTTTTCTAAGGTGTACTACAAAACAAAATACGAAAAACTAAAGAAAAACTGAAGAAAAACAAATCAAAAATCAAAAACAATGCAAAGAGCCTAATAAAATATTGAAACAAAACACTTTTACTGAGAACCAGAGAAATAGAGCAAGCCCACATAAAATAGAACAAAATGCAATAGAGACTGATTTTTGACATCATCTCATCATCAACGACATCGACATCACCACCAACAACACGAACAAATTGTCATTAGATCAGTGATCAGTGATCAGTAACCCCCACAAATATTCACCACTCTTAAATGTTTGAATAGAAATTCCAGTGGAGCTGGCAAAATATCGACAGAACTAGCTAATCGATTATTTCGAACTCAATCGATATTCTTTCAAATTTTATTTTAACTCAAATTTAAAATATATATCGGAGCTGTTTTTAATCAATATGCGGGAACTTTATTTAACTGACAAAACACCTAGCTAGAATAACATGAATATTAATTGATGAAAAATCGTTTTTGCCAACAAACTTTTTATTAATGGATAGTCTGTTCGATAATTTACCACCTCTACTTTCTACGAGAATGGAATTTGATTTCCCGGATCGATAGAACCGATTGCTTTAATTTTCGATTAATTCGACTAGCACTGTGGCAGGGGGGAAGACGAGAGAGTGAGAGAAAGAGATAGAAAGAGAATGTGTGAGAAGGTTATGGAAATAATGGAACCAATTCGGAACGCGTTGCGTTGAGAGGTTAAGGTTTAAGAAAACAATGGTACTTAGAAGCAATGTTAGTTTAGGAGCGGCAAAGGGCAGGAGGGGGCAAATGGGTTGGGTGCATTCGCACAGAGTTGTAATTATTTTTGTGATAAAATCCGAAGCGCAATTTTTTTCTCCAACTGTATTGGTAGGGTAAAGGTCTGTATATAGAGCCCAGAAGGGATTCGGCAGAGATAGAGAGAGAGAATGGGGTTTTGCGATTTTGGAGGAGGTATGGGTATGTTTATGAAGGTGCTACGAACAAAGACGTAATTGAAAATGTGATACAGTTTTTTCCTTGACCTATTTATTGAACGGTACGCAGAGCAGGGGAACAGAATGGAAAGGGAACGGTAACGGGAACGATAACGATAACGGAAACGGAAGCGGAAGCGGAAGGAGCTTAGCAATATGCTTTAGAAGCAAACAGATCAGATTTTTTATGGGACTTGCGTTTTCGAAAAGCGGAGATTTTTTCCTTCGTTCAGTTTCGGTTCGGTCTACATCACTGGGTTCACCCTTCCTTCGTAATATTTGAGATCTGTGAGAATTAAATCGCAGAGCAGAGACGAAAACACCACAGCAACACACCAACACACCACCACCACCACAACAACAAAACAACCACGAGAAAAACAACAGCAACAACAAGCCAGAGATGGATGAGAAATTGTAAAAAATTTACACTTTAGGAAAATCTCTAAATTTTAAGCTTTCGGTGTTTTTAAACCAAAATAAAAACTTACAAAAAAATCAAAATAAAAACTACAATAAACAATGGCAAAAGTGTAAAAGTAAAGAAAAACCAAAAACATTAGTAAAAAACACACGAAAATTTATATATATACATATATATATTTCGATATTTAAAATTTCATTCGGAAAGGAAGCAAAAAAATAAAAATAAAGAAGGAAACAAAACATTAAACAATTTTGAGCAAACTCTCGGTGTTTTAAAATTAAGCGTATGCGAACCTAACACATTACACTAAACAAGTACAGTAAACACACAATTAACTAAACGAAGGATAAACAAAATAATAAGTTAAGCGAACAGACGTAAACCAAAAACAAAAACCTCTTTCACTTTCGTGTCTTTGACTTAAAACCAAAACAAAAAACAAAACAAAAAAAAATCAAAAACAAACAAAAAAATTAAAGCGGAAAACCAACCACAAAAAACATTAAGCATATTTTTAAAATGTAATTTAGCACAAAACAAAAACAAAAACAAGTGAAAACACTAAATTTTTAAACTACCAAAGTATTGATGTGTATTTGATAAACAAAATCGAAACTAAAATGTAATGAAATGGACATGGGACAGAAAATGATGTTAAAAACTATGCATTTTTATTATTATTTTTTGTAACCACTCACCACTCACCTACACACTTACATACATATATATTTCGATCCTGTTTACGTTTTTCGGTTTCGAATATCCTACGTTGAGCGTTGAGAAAACGTTGAGAAAATATTGAAATGAGAACACAACTTTTACAAAAACTACGAAATGCAATGCCTGCCAAAGAATTAATGTTTTTAAATGCAATATGCAATGGAAAACAAACAAATATTAATTATGTATATGCAACCAAAACAACAACAACAAAAGTTCAATAAAGCCGTTCCAAAATGAAGAAACCAAAAGAAGAGAAATGAGAAATGAGAAAGAGAACACAAGAAACAAACGAAAAAATCAAAAACTTGTTCAGAGATTTTTTGCGTTTCCTTATACAAGACATTTACGATGACTTAAAAACAAAACAACAACAAAAAACTAAAAATAAAAAAAAGAAGAAAACTTATAAAAAATATAACAAAACTACAACTTTAACACGAACCACGAGAAACTTTTTTTGCAAGTAACAAAAGTAAAGAAAACCTAAAAAAAAAGTATGAAATGGAAGAAACTGAACGAGCAACTATTTGTCGTGTAAAAGAAGTAAACTTATTTGTATTTAACTAATAAAGTGAAATGTTTATGGTTTATTTTTTAAACAAACAAAAAACCAACACCACCATTTTTATGCATTACATTATAAAAAGAAGCCACAAGCAAATAAAATAAATTACAAAAAAAATATGACTTTTTAATTTATAAAGGAACTTGAGAAACGTGGTAAATTTTTCGCAGAATCAAAATTCATTCCTTCAAAAAATGGGTCACAATTTTGGCCTAAAAATTGCGGCTAAATTTGGCTAAAACTTAAACTTAAACTCTTTCTGCATTTAAAACTCGATTTCTAATTTTTTGTCAATTTTGACGATATTGACAATACTGCAACACATCTCCGGCGGTTAGTAAGATGCCATTTTGTCCCAATATTGCAACTCAGCCAAATGGGCATCTCTGGCGGCAAGTAAATTGACATTTTGTCCCAATAATGCAGCACAGCTAAATGGGCATCTCTGGTGGTAAGTAAGATGTCGTTTTATCCCAATATTGCAACACAGCTAAATGGGCATCTCTGGCTGCTAGTAAGATGCCATTTTGTCCCAATATTGCAACACGGCTAAATGCGCATCTCTGGCGGCTAGTAAGATGCCATTTTGTCCCAATATTGCAACACGGCTAAATGCGCATCTCTGGCGGCTAGTAAGATGCCATTTTGTCCCAATATTGCAACACGGCTAAATGCGCATCTCTGGCGGCTAGTAAGATGCCATTTTGTCCCAATATTGCAACACGGCTAAATGCGCATCTCTGGCGGCTAGTAAGATGCCATTTTGTCCCAATATTGCAACACGGCTAAATGCGCATCTCTGGCGGCTAGTAAGATGCCATTTTGTCCCAATATTGCAACACGGCTAAATGGGCATCTCTGACGGCAAGTAAGATGCCATTTTGTCCCAATATTGCAACACGGCTAAATGGGCATCTCTGACGGCAAGTAAGATGCCATTTTGTCCCAATATTGCAACACAGCTAAATGCGCATCTCTGGCGGCTAGTAAGATGCCATTTTCAGAACAAATTTAACCATCTCACGGTTTGGGGTAACAGGCGAACAGAAGGCAGTAGTAAGCAACTGGAGACTGTTATAAACTGTTATAAAAACTTCCAGCAAAAATTATAAAACATCCCAAAAGTATGCTACACAAAAATAATACAACGCCCCAAAAGTATGCT